>VSMD01066950.1:0-19909 GCA_008750895.1 Mirza zaza
AGTCATACAACCTAAAGCCACGTTGAGGCACTGATTGTCACACACTCGCTTCTCACACGAAGGACAACACAGATGGAGACCCAAAGTGAGTCCCATATAGCGGAGCCGGGTAGTAGACCCACGACACATGAAGATCGGACGGAGACAACCACTCGTATGCTGCGTGGACCACACAGAGATACGGGAGGCTGCCGGTCACCCTAACCCTGGATCTTATACACAGGCAGGGATATATTATAGTCCCCACACCCCCGAACCTCCTCCTCAATCAAATCACACACAGCCTGTCGCACAAACTCCAGGGCCCCAAGCCATAGATGGACGCAGACACACGCCCATGCGCACGCAACCACAGACCCACCATCTCACACCTACACAAAGATGAGCACACTTCACACGGGCTCCGAGACACACACACACACCGGGAGGGGGGCAGGATAGGAGTTGCTGGCAGGACGTGAGCATCTGGGGTGCAGGGGGCCTCCCAGGGTCCTCCATGGTAATGGCGCATGGGGTCCACCCAGTGGTTGTGGGCAGTCAGTGGGATGACATAAAGATGCTGTCCTCCAGTCGTGGGACCCAGGGTCCCCATCCCAGCCCTGATGTCTGGGTCTCTGCCCAGATGTGAAGGCTGGAGGGGGCGGGCCGGGGTCCAGCTGTGGCCGCAGGGAGGGGTTGAGTCAGCCGCTTCCCAGCAGTACAACCCAGACTGGGCCCAGCTGTTCCTGGAAACAGGCAGGAGAGGGGGTGGGGTCCCCAAACCAGCTGGGGGCTGCTGGCCCAGACCTGCAAACTGGGGCTCTCTGTCTCGACACATGAGGGCTTCCAGAACATACCCCAACCTTTGGGGCTCTCTTTTGCATCCTTCACCCAAATATGGGTTGCCTGCCAAAAATCGAGGGTTTATGGCCCCTTTTGCTGAATTGAAAGTACCTGGATCCCCCCCAGAGTGGGGTTCCCTGCGTTTCAAAACCGGGATTGCTGCTCTTCCCAGCCAACATGGAAGGTCCCTTCCTTTCCCACAAACGTGGGACTCCCTGCTGCCCCCAAATGGAGGGTTGTTGCTCCTCCCCCAAATTGAGGGCACCCTGATCTTTTTTCAATCTGGGGCTCTTGGGTCTCTGAACAGCTGGGAGGCCCATAACGTCAGGCCAACATTAGAATAATTTAAGTCTATCCCTTAAATATTTGGGTTTTCCCAGATTTTCCCCTAAACATCAAGGTCCCTGCAACCCCTACCCCAAATATTTGGCGATCCCAGCGTGTCAAGCCCCCTATCCTTATAACAGTCCTGGTTCCTGGCTCACCTCCCAGTGCTACCTGGGGACAGGGTGGCCCTGCGGTTCCCCCCTGTTGGCAGCACCCTCTCCTCCGGTGGGTGCAGGATGCGGGAGCCAGCAGCAGCTGTTCCCACGACCGCCGGAAGCCGGCGCAGTCCGGAAGCCGGCGCTGCCGGCCCTTGTCCCCTTCCCCGCTCCCCTCCCCAGCCGCTCCCAGGGGCCGAAGTCTGGAAAACAGCGCGGAGGGAGGCGGTTGCGGCTGCGCGGACGGGCCTGCGAGGCCCCGGGTGCGCCAGGCTGCGCATCTGAGCGTGCCGTAACCCGGCGCCTGGTGGCGACCGTGTGGTTCCCGCCAGGCAGGCGGGGGGCTGCCGTCCCCTGCCCACCCCGCTCCAGAGCAGGGTCCCCCCCCGAGCCAAAGTCTCGGGGAGGATGGGACCGCCGCCCCACCCTCCGACCTGGGCGCGCCCCCAAAGCCGAGCCCGCCCCTCCCTCGGGGTACAGCCAATGACCTGTGACTACCGCGCCTAACCTCGCCCGCCTGCTGCGGAGGGGCTGCCGAGGGACGCCGGGGTCAAAGGGCGCGGGCCCGGGCTTTACCCCTCCCGTCAAAGCCTGGTCCACCCGGAGCGTCGGCTTCCCCGCCGGCGAAACCCAGGATTCAAACGGCACTTGCCGCCTGGAGCCGCGGGGCGGCTTCAGGAGTCTGTTTAAACCGCTTAGCACAGGCACTGCATAGAGCAAGCACTCCGTACGTGGCGACCGCGATTCTATCGTGAATTATAACTGCTAGCGATTTCCTTTGCGCGCCCCCTCCTCCACCGCCCCGGGGGGCCCGGGGTGCGCGCGCTCCCTTCCCGGCGGGCGGCGTTGCTGCGGGCTGTGCGCCCCCTGGCGGGCTGCGGGCGCCGCGCAGCTTCGGCCTGGGGCTCGGTCTGAGGCAGGGGGATGACGGGCGCGCGCCTGGGGCGGGGAGGGCGCCGGGGAGGGTCACTGGAAGACGGGTCCGGGCTGGGCATGCCTGTCCCTCACCGAGGACCTGCGTCTGGCTGACCCCGCCTGCCCTCAGCTTGCCCCTCCCAGTGCATAGGAAGTGATGCGGCTCGCCCCTCCCCCGCACAGATAAAGGCTCGGATCAGAAGGTAATTAAACAGAAGGAACTCTTCCAGTTGTAGGGAAAGGACGTGAATGCGCCTGCATAACAGGGTGGGGCAGCTCCGCCTCAGAAGGATCGGGAGGACCTCGCCCGCGAACGGGCGAGGGGAGGACGAGAGGCGGGGCCACCCTCCCGGTGCGCAAAGCTGGGCCACACTGACCCCTAGCGGCAGGGCGGGCGCCCGATCGCTGCCCGGATCCAAGATGGCGGGGCTGGAGACAAGGGCGGGCGTCGGCCGGAGATCATGTGCTCGGGGCGGGGCCTGAGCCTAGGGGGCGGGGCGGGGCGGCGCTCTAGGCCGAGCGGGAGGTCGGGGCTGCGGGCGCTCGCTGGTGGCGGACCCGGAGGCTGCTGCGGCGCCGGGGCTCAGTGGCCGGGGTCGAATCCAATCGGGAGCCATGAGCGTGGACAAGGCCAAGCTATGCGGGTCTCTGCTCACCTGGGTAGGTCGGGGGCGGGGCTGGGGACAGGTGTGCGCCTGCTCCTCTCGCCCAGGATCACTGGTCCCGGTTAGGTCCGCCCTTTCGTCCTCGGGCTGGGAGGTGAAGGGGTCTTCGGCCTGCTGGGCCGTTGGACTCTAGCCTGAGCACCTGCCCCCGTCACGTGGCAGGTCTACGTGGAAAGAACAGGTGAAGCCACGCCCCTCTGTGGCTGGCTCACGTGGGGCGAGGGCACAGGTGAGTCGGACTGGTCACGTGGTGCCTGTGGGGACCTGGTGACTCGTAGTACTGCCCTGGCCTGGTCGCGCGGGGTTTGTCGGGCAGAGGTGAAGGGAGGCCACGCCCCCTCCGGTCCCAGGTGAGCAGAAGCCACTCCCTCGCAGACCAGGCATGGTGGAGCAACAGGTCAGCACCTGCCCAATCATGCTGTCTAGAAAAGTCTGCAAAAGGGGAGTGGTTCGCTGGTCCCAGGTCCTGACTGCCCTGTTGTCCCTTCCATTACCTCTCAGTTGCAGACGTTCCACGTTTCGCCCCCCTGTGCCAGCCCCCAGGACCTGAGCAGCGGCCTCGCCATAGCCTATGTGCTGAACCAGATGTGAGTGGGGCTGAGGAGGAGGGTCCCAAAAGGGTCTCACAGCCAGCTCATCCCACCTTCTCGTCCCCAGAGATCCCTCCTGGTTCAACGAGGCATGGCTCCAGGGCATCTCAGACGACCCAGGTCCCAACTGGAAGCTGAAGGTGACAGGCAGACTCGTGACTAGGGGTCAGACTGGTGAAGAGATAACCAGAGAAGGTTCAGCTAGACATATGTCTTGGGTGATGGACAGACAGACCTGGCCAGGAAGAGGGACAGATGCCAGATGATCAGCCAACTATTTGTTCTTTCATTCATTTACTGAGCACTCACTGTGTGCCAGGCATGGGCATTCAGCAAGAAGTAACACACACCAAAACCTGCCCTCACATAGCCATCATTCTAGTGACAACACTTACACAGCCACCAAAATTAACTTCCGATGCCAGTAGTTCTATGAAGACAATAAAAGTAGTGGCATGAGAGACATTGAGGAGGGAGTGGTGGGTGGTTACTGGACATGGACTGATTTCCATGTGACATTTAGAGGAATGGTGTTCCAGGCACAGGGAACAGCAAATGCAAAAGCCTTGAGTTGGGAATAAGCTTGGTGGGGCCGAGGGATGGCAGGGAGTACAGAAGAGAGAGCAAGAGGGCAAGCACTGTAGCAGATGAGGTCAGCAGAGGCCTGGCAGGCGGTGGGGGGTGTGTGTGGATTCTATTTTAAGTACAGTGGAGTCAAGGAAGGGCTTTAGCTGAGGAAAGATACAACCTGGCTGGGCCTTTAAAAAGCTCCCCCTGGCTGCATGGAGAGGAATGGAGTGTAGGCAGCAAGAATGAAAGCTAAGAGGTGGCTGGTGCAGTAATTCAGGTGAGTGATGAAACAGGCTGGATGGATAGAGCCAAAGGGTAGCAGGTCAGGTGGTGAGGAATGACTAGATTTTGGGGACACATGGACAAAGATGGTCAGGCAGACAAAAAGGGCAGACAACCAGACTGGGCGCCCCTAGGGCAGGGCACACTCAGACAGAATAGGGCGAAACAGGATGAGATGAGCAGGGAATGAGACTCTAGGTGGGGACCTTGGGACTCCTGTCCATGGCTTATCGCTTCTCCCTAGGTCAACAACTTGAAGACAATCTTACGCAGCCTGGTGGAATACTCCCAGGATGTGAGTAAATGTAAAGGGATTTAGGAGGTTGCTGGGAGAAGGGGGAGGGGCTGTGAGCCCCTGACACCCTCTCCTCCCTTGGCCCTCAGGTCCTGGCACATCCTGTGTCAGAAGAGCACCTCCCAGATGTAAGCCTCATCGGCGAGTTCTCAGACCCTGCTGAGCTCGGCAAGCTGCTTCAGCTAGTGCTGGGCTGTGCTATCAGCTGCGAGAAAAAGCAGGGTATGCATGCGGGGGGAGGTCAGGAGGTCCCTGGGGATGGTCTGAGGAAGCCCCCCTCCCTCCCCCACCCACCTCTGGGTCTCAGCCTCCCCCGCCTTGATCTTCAGAGCACATCCAGAGAATCATGACACTGGAGGAATCGGTTCAGCATGTGGTGATGGAAGCCATCCAGGAGGTGGGTGGGGTTGCCCAGTGTGACAACTGAGGAGCATCAGTCAGGGGAGGGGACATCTCCAGGGCAGAGGCAAGTGGGCACGGGTCCTGCCCTGGTAAGATCTGGGCTCTGCCTGGAACTCAGTTGGCCAGACATCTCTGTCTCATGTGTCTGCCAGCTCTGAGCAGCACAAGTCACGATCCAGCAGGCTCCAGAGTCAGAAGACCTGGCCTCCCTCTGTGCTGGAGGCAGGAGGGCAGCCTCGGGGATGGGATTATTGGGCCGAGCTGGCCGTGAGGACAGGGGGATGGAGAGGTTCACAGGCTGGATGGCAGATGCCTTGAAGGCCACCGGCAGAGAGCCAGCTCATCATGATGCCCCTACCCACCCTACAGCTCATGACCAAAGACACCCCCGACTCCCTGTCACCAGAGACATACGGCAACTTTGACAACCAGGTAAGGGTCGGGGGAACTTTGTTAAAGGTCTCAAGTCCATTACTAGTTCTCAGGGCTGCCTAAGGGGGAGGGGCTTATCTTTAAGCCTGTAAGTCACCCCCAGCTCCAGTTCCCTTGCCAGGTCCCCAGGGTTAGGGGAAGATTGCCTTTCCCCAGTCCCCTGGGGGTCCCGGCCCTCTCTTAGATCCTGAGTGTCCTCAGCTCCTTCCTCTATGTCTCTAGAGATCCCAGCCTTGCCCCTGCCCCCCCCACTCCTGTCCTTGTGGATCCCCGAGTTCCTCACCCCTGCCCTCCCCACCTCCGCAGTCCCGCAGGTACTATTTCCTAAGTGAGGAGGCTGAGGAGGGGGACGAGCTTCGGCAGCGCTGTCTGGACCTGGAGCGGCAGGTGGGGCCGATGTGGGGTGGGGGCGCACAGTGCTCCTGGGGCAGGGTCGCCTGCGTAGCAGCCGCCCCCTCCCAGCCCCCAGCTCATCCACCTGCGCCGCCCACAGCTGGTGCTGCTGTCGGAGGAGAAGCAGAGCCTGGCGCAGGAGAACGCGGCGCTGCGCGAGCAGGTGGGCCGGCCGGAGGGCGAGGGCGCCGCGGGTCTCACTGCCAAGAAGCTGCTGCTGCTGCAGTCCCAGCTAGAGCAGTTGCAGGAGGAGAACTTCAGGTGTGGCCAGCCGGGGACAGGGCCTGGCAGGCCAGGGGACTGGGCCGAGGGCAGCCCCTTCATATGCCCCTTCCCCGCCCCGCCCTGCCCGGCCCAGGCTGGAGAGTGGCCGGGAGGACGAGCGCCTGCGCTGCGCCGAGCTGGAGCGGGAGGTCGCGGAGCTGCAGCAGCGGAACCAAGCGCTGACCAGCCTGGCCCAGGAGGCGCAGGCCCTGAAGGACGAGATGGACGAGCTGCGGTGAGTGGGACCGGGTGCTCCCTGGGTGCCCCCCACACCCCCACCACTGCCAAAGTTCTCCTCTGACGCCATAGTATTTCTGTACCCCCTAAATGCCCAGGGAACCCCTACAATGCATGCCCCCCTTCGGCTTCACAGATCCATCCTGAACCCCACCATACCCTCCAGGCCTCACCGCACTACCTTGAGCCCCACCACGTTCCCTGGACCCCACTAGACCCTCTGGACCCATCGTGTCCCCCTGAGCCCCACAGTGTCCCTGTCATCCCACATTATGCTTCACAGACCCCACAGCATCTCTGTGCCCCCCCAGACTCCACCGCACCATTTCGGGTCCCATCATGCCCCTGGATCCCACGGTACACGCCGGGACTCCACAGTGCATGACCTTGCAGTCCCTAGTGACCCCACTGTGCCTTCTGTAACCCCAGAGGCTCTGCTGTGACCCTGTAATGCTAAAATGCCAAGCGGACCCTGCCTCCCGCCACTGCACTTCCAAGGACCCCAGAGTGCTCTCGTCTCACAGCATAGCACAAGGTGTCCTTGGGGAATGCTCGGTCCCCTCTGGGCCCCCATCACTCTGCTGTAACCCCACGGACCTTCCGTGTCCCCACAGTCCACCCCAGAGGATCCCTGATCATAACCCTGGGCTAACCACTAGCCTAACGACCCCCAGCAGCACCAGGTCCGGGCTGATCCCTGATCCTTGAACCCAAACGCCCCAGGCTGACACCCTCCCCTGCCTGGGGCGCCCCGAATCCCAGCGGACCCCTGACCACAGACCCCAGCCGACTCCCCTTCCTGTCGCTTCCTCTAGGCAGTCCTCAGAGCGCGCCGGGCAGCTGGAGGCCACGCTAACCAGTTGCCAGCGCCGCCTGGGCGAACTGAGGGAGCTACGGCGGCAGGTGCGGCAGCTGGAGGAGCGAAACGCGAGCCACGCCGAGCGCACGCGGCAGCTGGAGGACGAGCTGCGCAGGGCCGGCTCCCTCCGCGCCCAGCTAGAGGCGCAGCGGCGGCAGGTGCGGGGGAGGGACTAGGGTAGGGCCCCGCCCCTCACAGCGCCCCCCTCTTACTTTGGCCCGCCCTCCACGCTGCTCTGAACCCCTCCCTCCTTCATATATAGGCCACGCCCTCCGGGTCTAGTACCTGCATCCAGGCTGCTCCCTTCTGGTTTTTTTGTTTGTTTTTTTTTTTAAGACAGAGTGTCGCTCTGTCGCCTAGGCTAGAGTGCAGCCTGGGCTAGAGTGCAGTGGCATTGTCGTAGCTCACAGCAACCTCAAACTCCTGGGCTCAAGCCATCCTCCTGCCTCAGCCTCCCGAGTAGCCTGGAAATACAAGCACTCATCCCTCCTGGGTTCGTTACCCAACATGTCCCTGCCCTTAAGCTGCAACCCTCCAAGTTCTTTTAGGCGAGTCCCCCCAGCCCAACTCCTTCACCTTGTACAGATGCTCCTCGACTTACACGGGGTTACCTCTGGATAGACCCATCGTAAGTTGAAAATATCATGTCGAAGATGTATTTAAGGCCAGGGGGGAGGTGGCTCACGCCTGTAACCCTAGTACTCTGGGAGGCTGAGGCCAGGGGATTGATGGCGCTCAGGAGTTTGAGACCAGCCTGAACAAGAGGGAGGCCCCATCGCCAGTAAAAATAGAAAAATTGACGGGGCATCTTGGCACAGACCTATAGCCCCAACTACTCAAGAGGCTGAGGCAGGAGGATTCCTTCAGCTCAGGAGTCTGAGGTTTCGGTGAGCTATGATGACGCCACTGCACTCTACCCAGGACGACAAATGAAGACTCTGTCTCAAAAAAAAAAAAAAAAATGCATTGAATACACCTAACCTGAACATCATGGCTTAACCTAGCCTACCTTAAATGTGCTCAGAACACTTCCCTTAGCCTACAGATGGGCAAAATCATCTAACATAAACCCTACTTTATTATAAAGTACTGAATAGCTTATGTAATTGATTGGAGATTGTAATTTATTGAAAGCGAAAACCAGAATGATTGTGTGGCTCTCACCATTAACATACACAGCGGAAAGCACCATCGTGAAATGGAAAAATTACAGTCTGTACTCAGTCCCTGCCCCTCCTTCCAACCCTCCCCTCTGTGCAGGTGCAAGAACTGCAGGGCCAGCGGCAAGAAGAGGCCATGAAGGCCGAGAAATGGCTATTTGAGTGTCGCAACCTGGAGGAAAAGTATGAGTCAGTGGCAAAGGAGAAGGAGGTGAGGTCCCATGGCCCAAAGCCTGCCCTGCCGATCCTGGGGGTGGCCCACTTCCCATGTGCCATCTTGCACCCTGTTCCTGCAGCGGCTGTTGGCGGAAAGGGACTCCCTGCGGGAGGCCAATGAGGAGCTGCGCTGTGCCCAGCTGCAGCCGCGAGGGTTGACCCAGGCTGGTGAGCTGGAGCCCCATCCCAGGGCCTGGAGGAGGGGTGGCCTGGGGCCTCACCTGGCCTGGGGTGCTGTTCAGGCAGGCAGAATATATATATATACTGTGTCCCAGGGCTTGTCTAGCCTGCGGGCAGGGCTAGGCCAGGCTAGAAGTGGGCAGAAAGAGGTAACAAGGTCAGAGAGAAGGGTGGCGAAAAAGCATACCCTGGACACGCAGTTCCCTACCAAGCTTGGGGTAGAGCTGGCGTCAAGCCAGGCTTTTGGAGGAACTGGAGCCCCCAAAGATGATCCTTGGAAAGTGGACTAGGGGCAGGGACAAGGGTGCACAGAGACCTGAAGACTTCTCACATTCTCCAGACCCCTCGCTTGATCCCACCTCACCTGCCGTGGAGAACTTAGCAGCGGAGATTCTACCTGCAGAACTCAGGTATTGTGGGGTCACTCAAAGCTCTGGCCCTCGCCAGGCCTCCCAAGGCCCTCAGCTCCGCCCCAGTGCTCCCACGATCACTACCACGGGTCGCTTGGTCTCAGCTCCAGGTCCTAGTCAGGCTCGTGGGCCTGCCCACTCCTAACTCTGCTCTTACCTGCCGGGGCCCTAGCTCTACCAGGTGGGGTAGGATCCATCCTCAGTACACAAATTAGGTCCAACCCACCTGGCTCCACTCCCTGCGGAAAAAAAACCCTACACCCTAGCCCCGCCCATTTTGCTCTTGGGCCCCCAGGGCCCAGCCCTGTCCTCAGTGTAGCCCCTGCTAAATTCAGTCCCCTGCGCCCTGCCAGGATTACTCTCCCGCCCCAGCTCTCCCCGTTCCTGCGGCTCTTGTTGCTGCGGCCCCGTCACGCGTGTTCTAATCCGCCCCTGCGGCCCCGCCCCTGCGGCCCCGCCCCTGCATGGCCCCACCCTCCGGCCCAGCTTGGAGCCCCGCCCACTTTGGCCGCAGCCCCGCAGGCTGACCCGCTCCTAGGTCCTCGGCGCCGCCCCATGGTCTGGCGGGGCTCGTCCCCAGGGCTCCGTCCCGCCCCTCGCTCCCCTCGCCGCTCCCCCTGCCGAGCCGCCCCGGCCCCCGAGCTGGCTGGCCGGGTGACCCGTGCCCAGGCCCGCTCACTGCTCCCGGGTCGGCAGGGAGGCGCTCCTGCGGCTGGAGCTGGAGAACAAGCGGCTGTGCCGGCAGGAGGCGGCCGACCGGGAGCGGCAGGAGGAGCTGCAGCGCCACCTGGAGGAGGCCAACCGCGCGCGCCACGGGCTGGAGACTCAGCACCGGTGAGCGCCGGGCGGCGGGGGGCGCTCAGGGGTTCCTGCGTGCGCGCAGGGGGCGCAGGCACTGAGTCGCCCCGCACCCCCGCAGGCTGAACCAGCAGCAGCTGTCGGAGCTGCGGGCCCAGGTGGAGGACCTGCAGAAAGCCCTGCAGGAGCAGGGGGGCAAGACCGAGGACGTGAGTGCCCACCTCCTCCCTGCCTGGCCCTCTCTCGCGCCCCCCAGTAATCCTCCTCTCTCTCTCCCCTGCTGCCCGATGCCCCATACAGGCCATTGTAAGTACCATGGCGCCCCCTACCCTCACCCTGGGAAGGGGTTCGGACCTCTGGACCTGCCCCCACCTCATCTGTGTCTTCTCTTCCCCCCCCCCCCCAGCCCATCCTGCTGAAGCGGAAGCTGGAGGAACACCTGTGAGTAGCAGAGAGCGGGCATCCTGGTGGGGGAGATGGTTAGTGAGGACAAAGTCAGCTGAAATACAGACTGAGGGCCCAGGTCAAGTGGGGTTTTATAGGCCGAGAGAAGGAGTATGGACCACTGGGGGGGGGGGGGACAATGTCAAACCACGGAGAGACTTTCAGGAAGGTAGTATGATAAAGTGATAGTTGCCCTTTTACGTTTTTATAAAAGAATCTTTTTTTAGAGACAGGGTCTACCTCTGTTGGCCAGGCTGGAGTGCAGTGGCATGATCATAGTTTGCTGCAACCTCAAACTCCTGGCCTCAAGTGATCCTCCCACCTCAGACTGCCGAGTAGCTGGGACTACATGGGATTATAGGCCCATGCCACCACACCTGGCTAATTTCTAAAAATGTTTTTGTAGAGATGGGGCCTTGCTATGTTGCTGAGGCTGGTCTTGAACTCCTGGCCTAAAGCGATCCTCCTGCATCAGCCTCCCAAAGTGCTGGGATTACAGGCATGAACTACTGCACCTGGCCAGAAACTATTTTTAAATAGCTATCACATTTATGGTTCAAAACCCAAAACAGCTGGGGACATGAATGCCCACAGTCCCAGCTACTCAGAAGGCTGAGGTGGTAGGATCACTTGAGTCCAGGAGTTCCAGACCAGCTTGGGCAACATGGTGAGACCTGGAGTCTCATTAGAACAAATGAAACGAACAAAAAGTCGTAAACAGATTTATACAGCTTTGCTCTCCCAGATTGGGGGGGTAGTGGGAAGAAGCATACCTCCCAGTGGGCCCCCGTTGACTCAGTTTCCACTTAATCCCCATTCCTATTAGTTTATTATGGAAATCTTCCAGAGTTTTTAAAACAAATTCAAGAAATATTAATATAGATTTTTTTATTCCTAGTCTTCATTTACACAAAATGTAGCATATAATATGTGCTAGCATGCACTTTGCTTGTCCTACTTAACGAGACGACTGGGAAATTTCTCCAAACACATGAGAGAGTCCTTATTATTAACATTTTTTATAAGTACAGCAGCCTCTGTCAACTGGGATTCCATAGGAAAATTAGGCCCTACAAAAAATGATTCATGTGACTATTTTCTCACATCTGCCAGGGATAGAATGCTGAGTCAGAGAACAGGAGAAATGATGGTTGTCCCTCAATATTCATAGGAGATTGGTTCCAGGACTCCCTTGGACACCAAAATCGTCAGATGCCCAAGTCCCTTATATAAAGCAATGTAGTATTTGCATATACCATATGCACACCCTCCTGTATATTTAAAATTATCTTTTGATTACTTATAATGCCTAATACAGTGTAAATGCTAATAGTTGTTATACCAAATTTGTTATAACAAATAGTTGTTATACCATATTGTTTGGGGAATAATGACAAGGAAAAAAAGTTGGTTCATGTTCAGTTCCCAATATTTTCCATCCTAGTTGAGTTAAACCCACAGATGTAGAAGTCATGGATACCCCCCCCCACACACACACACACGGCCAGCTGTATTTTCTTACAGAGAACGGATGCCTGGGAGCGTTAGGGTATAATTCTTTTGTGGAATTTAGGTCAAGAAGGGCTGGTCAGCCGGGCGGGCACGGTGGCTCACACCTGTAATCCTAGCACTCTGGGAGGCTGAGGAGGGAGGATTGCTTAAGTTTAGGAGGTCAAGACCAGGCTGAGCAAGAGTGAGACCCCGTTTCTACAAAAAATAGACAAATTAGGTGGGCATTGTGACCGGCAGGCACCTGTAATATCCCAGCTACTCACGAGGCTGAGGCAGGAGGATCATTTGAGCCTAGGAGTTCAAGGTTGCAGTGAGCTACCATGATGCCACTGTCCTCTATCTGGGGTGACAGAGCGAGACTCTTTCTAGGAAAAAGAAGAAGATAAAAGGGCTGGTCTGTAGCATTTTGGTACTGGATATCATAATGTATTTAACTCATCCTTTCTAGATATTTGTAATTTCAAACAATGCAACAAAATATAACCTGGTACATTCATTATCTGCACGCAGATCTATCACAAAAGTGGAATTGGTGGCTAAAAGGACACGTGCCTTTGTCATTTTTGTAGACATAGCTAATTGTGAAAGTTCACTATTAGATATTACACCATGTTCCACATGCAGTGCACAGTAGTTTCATCTAGGAGTGTTGTCAAACCTTTGGTGTTTTGCCACACATGGAGAACTATAAAGTTTTAGCTTGCATTTCTTTTTGTTGTACGAGATTTGCATTCTAGAAAGATCCCTGGTGTCTAGGTAGAGAATGGAACTGAGAGGTTGAGAGTGTAAGAGGCTGTCCAAGGGTGATGGTGGCTGGACCTGCTTGGGGGCTGTGGGATGGGGAGAAGAGGACAGAGAGGGGCTGGTCCAGGGGCCACCTGGCTCAGGGATGGATGGCTGTGGCTCCAATAGCTGAAGAGGTGGTGTGACCAGGACACACAGGCCCCAGGCACAGGGAACAGGCAGAGGGGTCTCTGCAGCTATGCAGAGACACTTTTAGCTGGTGTGGGGGGTGGGTGGGGGGGTTGCAGCCGCCACTGAGATGAAAGAGAGGCCAGCCTGGAGGTCAGCCCCATGCACCCATCCCCTGCCCGCAGGCAGAAGCTGCATGAGGCGGATGTGGAGCTGCAGCGGAAGCGTGAGTACATTGAAGAGCTGGAGCCGCCCGCCGACAGCAGCAGTAAGTAGGAGCCAGTGGCCAGAGGGCAGGGGGAGCCCCGAGCTTGGTGGCGTGGAGCTGAGGGGCCACCTGTCCCCCCAGCAGCCCGGCGGATCGAGGAGCTGCAGCACAGTCTGCAGAAGAAGGACGCGGACTTGCGGGCCATGGAGGAGCGCTATCGCCACTACGTGGACAAGGCGCGCACGGTGAGGACGCTGGGTGTCCTCATAGCCCTCCTGCCAAGGCTCATGCCTCTCTGTGCCCCCCGTTGATTCACACTTCCTGCCAGCTTGCATGTCTCTGCCCCCCCACCACACCTGTCACACTCCACCATGGCACAGATGTCTGCAAGCTTCCCCACTGCCACAGGCTGCCACATTTAATGCACCCCAGTGGGTTCAAGGGGACTTGGAGGCCAAGGTCACCTGGCTGTGACTGCCCCAACCCATAGGTCATACAGACCCTGGAACCCAAGCAGCTGCCACCCAAGGGGCCACCCCTGGAACTCCAATCCCTGAGGACGCAGCTCCGGGAGCGAGATGTCCGCATCCGACACCTGGAGGTGGGTGTCCTTGTCCCCTTGTGCTGCCCCCAGCATATCCAGGCCCCTGACACTTGCCTCCTTGGCAGATGGACTTTGAGAAAAGTCGAAGTCAGCGGGAACAGGAAGAAAGGCTGCTCATTAGTGCCTGGTATAATATGGTAAGTGTGCCATCACCGCGGGTAGAGTATTAGGAGGGCCCGTGTGCTCACCTGACCCCAACCACACCTCCCTTTAGGGCATGGCCTTGCAGCAGCGAGCTGGGGAAGAGCGGGCACCTGCCCATGCCCAGTCATTCCTGGCGCAGCAGCGGCTGGCCACCAATGCTCGCCGTGGACCCCTGGGACGCCTGGCATCTCTGAACCTCCGCCCTATCGACAAGCACTGACACACCTCACAATCCTGCTGCCTTCCCCTGCCAGCCAGGGCTTCACTCACCCTGGAGTCTTCCAAGTCATGTGACATCTAGAATCAGGGCTCAGCCAGCTGCTTGAGAGTCTTGAGATCATGACCTCTGCCCTGTGCTCTCCCAGACTGGGGAGTGAGGAGAGCAGGGGGCAGGTTACAGGGCTGTCCTTTTTAGCAATGTGATTTTTATCCTTGATTTTCTCCCTGGAGTTAATGTGCTATTTGGGGAGAGTCTGATTTTATATTTGAGAAGAAGAATAAAGACTTTCAATCTGCCCTGGCTGGATTCTGGGCACCAAAATGAGGAAGAGAAGGTGGGCCAGGGGCTCAGACCATTGCTTGGAAGAAAAGCCTGGCTGTGGTCTTACTAAAGTGTGAGTGACTGATAGCACCCAGTGAGAGGTAAGAATCATGCTTGCATGTATGTGTGTTGTGGTTTTTGAAGAAGCATCAGACAAAAATGCCTGCCTTCGTGAAGCTGACATTTCCCACTAGGGGAGGCAGAGAACAAAAAGAGATGAAATAAAAGTTGGATGTGAGAAGAAGTGCCACAGAAAAAACAAAGCAGGCCACAGTCTTGGGGTACGGGTGGTGGATTTGGGAGGTGGCAATTTGGAATAAAAGGCAAGGCAAGGAGGCCTCACCAAAGAAGTGACATCATTTAAGGGGAGACTGGAAGGAGGGGGGGAGGAGCTGTGTATGTATCTAGAGCAAAGTGATCCAGGCATAGGAACAGCATGTGCAAAGGCCCTGAGCTGAGACCTTGCTTGGTGGGTAAGAGGGACAGTGAGGAGGCCAGAGTGGCTAGAGTAGAGTGAGTGAGTAAGAGCAGATGAGGGCAGTGGGATTGTTCAGGGCCTCATGGGCTGCAGGCGGTACTGTAGCTTCTAGTCTAAGTAGGCACCATGCAGCATTTAAGCAAAGGAGAGACTTGACTTGACTCAGATGCTCATTGCTGCTCTCTGGTGGCCACTGTGAGAGGAACAGACTGGGGGAGGTGACAGCCTCAGCTGGAAGACCAGGGAAGAGGTAGCTGGTCCAGGTGGGTGGGTGGGTCATAGGAGGTTCTCTGGCCAGATTGCATTCTGGATACAGTTTGTTCCAGAATGATCCAAACTGATAGGCCTTGCTGCTGGGTTCATGTGTAGGTTGCTTAGAGAAAGAGGAGTCCACATAACTCCAAGGTTTTGGCCTCTAGCAGGAAGGACAAAGCTAACAGACAAGGCCGGGCAGGTAGGGAGCTGACAACCACCTGGGAGCTGGTTGTCACGTGTGTTCTGTTCCAAGTGCTGGTAAGATCTCTGTCGGTGGAAGGGGCAGTTGGCTCTCTGAACCTGCAGTCAGGGTAGGAATGCTGGTTGGATTTCTATATTCGGGAGTCGTCATCCTGTATTTAAATTAAGACCTGGAGTCCTGAGGGGATATTTGAGAATGCCAAGCATTGGGGCAAGAGGGTGCTGTGGTTCTGGGACAGTGGGCGGCCCATTCTTAAATGCACCAAGCCAGGGGCACTGATGTGGGTATTTCAGAAAGCAGAGTTTGGGAATCTGGAAGAAGAAGGGCGTGTGTGGTGGCTCACTCCGATGTGGTGGGTGACAGAGCACAGAGACCCTGTCTTTTTAAAAAAAAAAAAAAAGAAGAATTCACAAATCTTAGCATACTGCCTTGCAGGAGAAGTCATGCTAACAACATTTTAGTAAAAACCACTAACAATTTATTGAGCACCTACTGTATACCAGATGCTTTAAAGCCTTCCTTTCATTTCATCCTCACAACCACTCCCTGAGGTAGGCACTCACATTTCCATTTGCAGGAAACAATAAAGGCAAGACGCACTGGTAGAGGCCTCACAGGCCGTGGGGACGTGGGAAATGGAGCTGGTGACAAGGACAGGCTGTTCAAAGAAGCTGAGGAATCCCCGGTCCTTAGCACAGCGCCAGACCCACGCGGGCAGCGGGAGCGGGTCTAAAGCGGGCAGGTGGGCTCGATGCAGGCGCACGAGCCTCGCGCAGGTCCAGACCCCCGCGCGTGTGCAGCGCGTGCGGGGCCTGGGCGCCCTGTCCTTTGGGGTCCTGGGTCGGAAGATCTCAGGCCATGTTCTCCTCCTCCTCGCCGATAGGGCTGGGCAGCCAGGGCGGCGCGGGCCCCCGGGGCGCGGGCATGGACACGGCGGTGAAGGGCTCGGCGGCGGGCCCGGGGAGGGGGGCGGGCGGCTCGGGACCCGCGGGGGGCGGCGGCTCAGGCTCCGGTTCTCGCAGGCCGGGGTCGAGCAGCGGGTCCCCGCAGCTGCACTCCGGGGCCGTGCCGTCGGGGGCGCCCGCGCACGCGCAGCTGGCGGCGGTGGACGCCTCGGACACGCAGCTGTTCTTGCGGCGCAGCAGCGACAGGCGCCGGCCCAGCAGGCCTGCTCCGGCCATGCCCGTGCCCGCCGGCAGGAAGCGCTGCAGGAAGTCGCCCTGCGAGTCGCCCAGGGGCCCGTCCGAGCCCTCCATTCGCTGGAACTGCATGTCCTCTTTGGGCAGCCTGCGGGACGACGGTGGGTCAGCGCTTTGGCCTCGCTGCTCTCGTTGATTGACAGGACCGGGTTCAAGGCACGCTGATCTCCCTGGCTCCGCCCACCCCTTTGTCTCACTTATCCCCAAAGACCTTGTCCCCTCCACCCAGAGCCTGGTCTCATTCTCTGGCTCGGCTCAAAGTTCGACCGCAAAGCGTCAGTCGTGGCTCCGCCCGGGCTCCTTGGGTACCACCTCTGGCCCTTCCAATCCTCTCCGACCCCACCCCTTAGCTGTGTCTCCAATTAGTGTCCCAGTCTCAGACCTCGGCCCCGCCCCTGACCCGTAGCTCACCCTCGGCCCTCCTCACAATCCTCGGGGACTTTATCTCTCATCCCCAAATCTCCAGAATTTAGCCCCTTTCAACCAGACACGCCCACCGAGCCCCAAGCCCCGCCCCCTCCGCCCCCCTGCTCACGTGATGTCGAAGGTGGAGCCCTGGAAAGAGGGTTGCTGCAGCAGAAAGGCGGTGGCCGCCGTGTAGGGGGCGCGAGCCTCGGTGGCGTCCCAGTACAGATCCTTCTCCAGCATGGCCAGGTCGTCGTACATCTCGTCCACCGCCAGCATCGACACCTGCGGGTGCGGACGCGCAGGGCGGGGTGGGGGCTGGGCAGCGCGCCTGGACCGAGGGGTGGACCCCTCGGGGAGCGTGGGAGCGTGGGGACCAAAGAGTGACGGATGGCTTGGGGCGAGGCCTGGGCAAGTCTTGGCAAGGGCGTGGGGCCAGGATCGCTTTGGGCGCTCAGGGATTGTCCCCACGGAGTCTCACCTGGAAGTTGCGGTCGATCAGAAAGTTGGTCTCAAAGTCGTCGTCGTCCTCTCCGAAGGGGTTGATGAGCTGCTCGGCTACCTGAGTGGAGAGAGGGGAGTTCCGGGAAAACTTGACGACCCCCGCCTGCCCAACCCCGGAGCCCCCGTCTCGGAGGCCTCACTCACCTTGAGCCAGCCAGCGTAGAAGAAGAACTGCAAGAGGGTAAAGATGGGCACGCACAGGTCCAGGTTGTGGTCTTTGTAGCCCTGCGCCGGGTCCAGGAACTGGCGGCCGACGAGGCAAGCCAGGAAGTAGCTGTACACTGCGATGGTCACCACCTGGGGCCAGGGGGGGGGGGCAGGCCTGCAGGTCAGGGTTTGCTCCAGGCCTCAGGGGGGCGTTGAGAGACCCCTGCCAGGATTGGGCATCACTGAGATGGGGACTCTTCTCTCTCTCTCTCTCTTTTTTTTTTTTTGAGACAAGATCTCACTCTGTCATCCAGGCTGGAGTGCAGTGGCACGATCATAGCTCAGGGCAGCCTCGAACTCCTGAATTCAAGCGATCCTCCCGCCTCACTCTCCCCAGTACCAGGGACTACAGGTCCGCACCACCACGCCTGGCTAATTTTTCTTATTTGTTGTAGAGACGGTTTCTCGCTACATTGCCAAGGCTGGTCTTGAACTCCTGGCCTCAAGCAGCCCTCCCGCGTGGACCTCCCAAAGTGCTGGGATTACAGGCGTGCGCCTGGCCTGTGATGGGGTCTTAGCTGGCCCTCAGTTTCCCCTTGAGACCACTGCATCAGGATCTCTGACACCAAATATAAACAGAGGCATGTCGGGGTTACCTGGGTGTAGACGAGGGGTACACTAATCCAGTCGTAGTGGAAGAGCATCCCACACTTGCCCCGAAACACATTCAGCTCCTGGGGGGGCGGATACAGGTCATGAGAGGGCCTGAACACATGAAGATTGTGGGTACCTGGGATGGAGGTGGGTGGTCACCTGGTGGGAGGTGGGATTGCGCTTCTGGGGGCTCCAGGGAAGGCATTTGGTGGTGAGTGTACACCTGGGGTGACAGCATTGTGTACCTAGGGGCTGCCCTCCGAGGTGTTGGAATCTGCCCTGGGGCACACCGGGTAGGGGTGTTGGGATCTGCCTCGTGGCCCGCTATGGACGCAACTCCCAGGGGTACAATATCCCCGTTATTCTCCATGAATGACCTCCTGGTGGGCCCACCTCAAGCAGCAGCTTAAGGGCACTGTTGTCACGGATGCGGCCCTCGCGCCGGGCCTGCGCCGCCAGGTTGGAGAACCAGACGCAGGGCACCCAGTACTTGTTGTAGGACGAATTCAGGTTTTCGAACTTCTTGCGTTCCTCGCGGGTCATAAACCCTGCAGCGGCGAGGTCAGACGTTACTCGCCCCGCCCTCCGTCCTTGCCCCGCCCCTGCCCCGCCCCCTGCCGGGGACTCACCGGCCTCCACCACGTGGTCTATGGTGGGGAAGCGCTTGAAGACCGCCGTGCTGACCGAGCGCAGGATGAGCACCGCCGAGAGCCCGGCGTAGCGCATGAGCGTGCGCCGGTACAGACGGCCACGCTCGTCGCGCCCGTGCACCGTGCCCACCACCACGCACATGAGCGCGTCGGGCAGCGGCATGCAGAGGTACTGGTTCCACCAGCGGTGCACCACCAGCGTCACGTAGAACCCTGCAGGCGAGCCGGGAGTAGGGGATCAGCGGGGACACCGAGGCCTGGGGTTTGGGGGCCCAGGTCGCGGGAGGAGAGGCGACACAGGGTCTCCGTCAGAGGTACCCAAGCAGGCTGGTCACGCTGACCACGCGGGGCCTCCTTGGCTGGCCACTTGGGGATCCAGCCCCGGCTCAGAAAGGTCGGAGCAGGTTGAATCACTCGCTACTTGGGAGTCACCTGGGAGGGGATTGGGATCGCAGTATGGGGATGGAGCCACGTTAGGGACGGACAGGTTGTCATCCTAGTCATAGGGAGCCAGTCGCTGGGGACACAGGGACTTGAAACTTGAGGAGGGTGCACCTGGTTCGTGGAGGTTACATCAGGGACACCTGGGCAGGCTTGTCACAACAGCCACACCAGCCCCCACCCCCCAAGCCGGGAACTCCTGAAGGGGTTGGGCTCAGGGTCTCCATCAGGGAGCGCTGGATAGGCTGGTCACCCCATTCATGCGGTGAGAGGGAGGCTGGGGTCACAGGAGGTTACTGGGGCGTGGGGGCCAGGACTTGGCAGGGAAATGCCTCAGTATGGAGTCATATGGGGTCCCTAGCGCGGGTCCCTGGGGCCCAGCATATGGGGGGGCACTAGTAATCACATGCAGACACAGGTGGAAATCCCCGAGGTGAATAGGAATAAGTTTATGGGTGAGATAGAGCTCTCAGGGGGCTCAGTGGCCAGCTCTCAGGGGGCTCAAGACCATCTGGGGTCTTGGAGTGCAGGGCCGCACCTGGGGCGGGGGGCGGGGGGCGGGGGGCGGGCAGGAGGGGCCTATGGGGGCCGGATTTGAGGGCGGAGTCTCAGCGGAGCAGGAAAGGACAATGGGTTT
>VSMD01066953.1:0-70161 GCA_008750895.1 Mirza zaza
CTGCTCCAGAAATACATACATCCTAGCAAATTTTTAGATCTTCAAAAGACAATAAAAGCTCTTTGAAGGCAATGACCAGGTCTTATACATCCCTGAATGCCCAGAACAGGCCTTGCACTTAGAACTAGATCAGTGCTTTTCAATTTATAGGTCATTGCCCATTTGCAGGCTCAGAGATCAATTTAGTGGCCATACTAGTTATCTATTGCTGCACTGCAAGTTACCTCCAAACTGAGTGGCTAACAATACCACCATTTATTGCACCATGGCTTCTGTGGGCCAGGCATCTGGGCACGGCTTAGCTGGGTCTCTGGCTCTTAGCCTCTCAAAGCTGGACTGGGAAGCATGCTCCTCCCAGCTCATGCATGTGCCAGGATTCAGTTCCTCCTGGGCTTTTGGACTCAGTAAGACCTCAGTTGCTTACAGAGACATTAAAGGAACACACAGATACTTTCTTTTTTTTTTTTTTAAATCACTGTAGTATGTGAAAAACGCCTTGAAGGAAAGCACATGGAGAGAAAACAACAGGAAGGGCTGGTTTAGATTGGGGTTTAGAGAAGGCCTCTTTGTGGAAAGTGTGGTCAGGCTAAAGAAAGACTACAAGTGACCCAGGACAAGAGAGAAAGAAGAGGGTCTTAAGCAGAGGAAAGCACATTTGAGGCCCTTAAAGCAGCAGAGGGCTGGTGTTTTCAAGGAACCAACAGAAGATCTGTGATGCTGGTGCACCTTGAGGGAGAGAGGGTATAGGGGGAGACTGGTAGAGTGGGCAGAGGTCAGACTGGGCTGGTCTCGGGAACCTTGTATTGTCTAAATGCAATTGGAAGTCATGAAGGTTTTTTGTTTTTGTTTTTGTTTTTTTGAGACAGAGTCTCACTCTGTTGCCCAGGCTAGAGTGAGTGCCATGGCATCAGCTTAGCTCACAGCAACCTCAAACTCCTGGGCTCAAGAAATCCTGCTGCCTCAGCCTCCCAAGTAGCTGGGACTACAGGCATGCGCCACTATGCCCAGCTAATTTTTTCTATATATATTAGTTGGCCAATTAATTTTTTTATATTTATAGTAGAGACGGGGTCTTGCTCTTGCTCAGGCTGGTTTTGAACTCCTGACCTTGAGCAATCCGCCTGCCTCAGCCTCCCAGAGTGCTAGGATTACAGGCGTGAGCCACCACGCCCGGCCCATGAAGGTTTTTGAGCAGAGGAATGACAAGACCTGATTTGTACTTTAAGATCTCTCTGACTGCAATGGAGATAAGGACTGGAAGGCCAAAGAAGGGTATGAGGAGAACAATTAGGAGGCTTGCTCAGTCTTCCAGGTGAGAGGTAAGGGAAATGGGACAGGAAGTTGCAAGATAGCTAGGAGGCAGAGTCACCAGGGCTTGGCCATGGATTGGATTTGGGGACTGAAAGAGGGAGGTATCAAGAATGCCACTCTGGCCTCTGGCCTGAGCCTTTACTGAGTAGTGCCATGACCTAAGCCTGCAGAGGAACAGGTCTGGGGAGACAGGGGTGATCGGGAGTTTAGCATGTCTGATACTGTGTTTAAGATGAGAGTGAGATATTCCTGTGGGGGTGTCAGTAACAACACCAATGACTACTCCCTCTTGTTGAGTCACCCTGTGCCAGGCTGTGATCCACACTTCACATTTCATACTCAGTCCAGAACGCCACCCTATGAGGACTCATGTTATCTCCACTTTAGGGATGTGAAAACTTAAGCACAGAGACTAAATCACTTGCCCAAAGTCATGTGGCTTGTACACAGCAGAGTCAGGATTCAAATCCTGCCTATCATACGCCAGCCCCCAGGTGTCAAGTAGGCTGAGCTACCCTGGGAATAACACAGGGGGGGAGGTGGAAGTTACGCGGGTGCCTTTAATCCATTGCATCTCCTTCCAGGGTGCCCTCAGGGAAGACAGCACCCCCAGAAGCTTGTCCCAGCCCTGTGGTAGATTCAGAAATGTCTGGGCCTGTCTGGGAGGTCTGTGGGAGGAGACCCTGTGAGACTATTTGCATAATCTCTGATAAGGGATCAGAGAGCCTCATGGGAAAGTGCTCCCCAGAAGGGAAGAAGACAGCAGAGTGCTTAGTCCAAGTAGAATGGGTCACATTTGGAAAAGAGGAATAGTAGAAAAACAATTTTTTTAATACTATCTTTCCCCCTAGCTACAAAAATGTCACTTACAGAGTGCAGAAAATTTGTAAAACATAAAAAAAGACAATGGAAAAAAGTCACCAGTAACCCTAACTTCCAAAGGTAACATACTGCTATCTTTTGGATGTACATTCTTCCAGTCAGATATTTATATACTTTTTTAAAAACTATCATTTTTGTACTTACGAACCATATGTAAACCTGTTTGCTTATTTTGATAAGAATTCTTAATAGGGAAGTCAAACACTTCACTAGCAGGTAGGTCAGAAAGCAAATCTTTTTTTTTTTTTTTTGAGACAAAGTCTCACTTTATTGCCCAGGCTAGAGTGAGTGCCGTGGCGGCGTCAGCCTAGCTCACAGCAACCTCAAACTCCTGGGCTCAAGCAATCCTGCTGCCTCAGCCTCCCAAGTAGCTGGGACTACAGGCATGTGCCAAGAAAGCAAATCTTAAAATGAAAATGCCTGAGCTGAGGTTAGGGAGAGGTACCTGAGGCTCCCAGGGTACAAAATTTAAGGAGGCCCTCACTCCTATTGCTGACCCTATACTTGCAAAAGCCTGAAAGTAAGTGTCTCCTTAAGTATTACACTCAAGTATGTTGCTTGCCTTGTTTTAGCCCCAGCCTCAGCTTTTGGGTCCTAGTGAGAAACTGACAGCCAGAAACAGGTCTTCTCTGTGACTTGTCAGCAAAGCTTATGTAAGATGTGTCTGGGTGGAGCATTTTCCCATGACAGTGTTAGAGGACAACTATGTCTGCAAGCACATCGGACACCTGCTTTATTCTCAGGGACTATATCAATTAGGGTACAGCTAAACTGCTATAGACCCCATGATACTACCGCTTAAATGAAATAGTTTATTTCTCATGAAACAAGTGGTCTAGGGGAGGTTGACAGCTCTGCTCCAAAGGTTGTTGAAACTAAGGTGGCCAGTTACTGTCATCTTCAACATGATCCTTCCATCTCTGGGTCCAAGGCTGTTAGTGCAGTGATACCGTGTCTGAGCTGGCAGGATGGGGAAAAGACAATGTCCTGAGCAAGCTACTTTGCCTTTCAAGAGATGACCCATATGTTGGACACGACACTTTCATTTACATCCCAGGGTCCTAATTTAGTCATATAACCACAACTAGCTGCAAGGGAGACTGGGAAATGTAGCCTATGGTTGGGTAGTCATGTGCCCAGCTAAAATTTATACATTTTATCTCTAAAAAGAAGAATGGGAAACTGGATACTCCACTCCTCCTCACTCTGAATATCCTACAAATCATTCATTTATTCAAAAGACATTAACTGAGCACCTTGCATGCACCAGGCACCGTGCTAGTCCTGGAGAAAAAGCAGAGAACAGAATCGGCTGCTTTCATGGAATGCACAGCTACTCAGTGGAGGGGCAGATAGGAATTTAATACTCACACAATTATAACTGGATAGGTCATGAGGAGGAGAGGCACACAGTGGCATGAGAGCCTATGACAAGGAGGTGGGGCCTTGGCACAGAGGGTGGGGTGGGCTGCCCTGAGAAGATGAATCTGAGTGGGATGGGAATGATAAGGGACAAATAGGAGTCAACTAATTAATATTAGAGAATAGATTGGTTTCTTATGCTGCATATAGAAAATAATAAATTTACACACATTTTTTTAAACAACAAACATAGCAATTTAAAACAACACAATTATTATGTCACACTTTTTGCTCAGCTTGGTCTTCTGTAAGGCTGCAAGCAAGGTGTGAGCCAGAGCTGAGTGCTCATGTGGATGCTTGGATTGTTGGCAGAATTCATTTCTTTGTGGGGTGGAGAGGATGAGGGGAGGGAAAACTCTAGAGGAAGTCTGCGAGTCTGTGAGCAAGACGCAATCTTACATAAGCTAATATGATCAAGGGGTGACATCCTTGTCACCTTTGCCATATTCTGTTGGTTAGAAGCAAGTCACAGGTCCCACCCACATGTCAGGGTGTGAGCATGGGGAGGTGGGGATCAGGAGGGTCACCACAGAGAACAGCCAGGCAGAGGGATAGCATGTACAAAGGGCCTGTGATAGGAGGAAGCACAGCCCATTTGAGGACCAGGAGCACAGAAAGCGGGAGAGAGAAGGGTAGGAGATGAGGGCAGACCATACAGAGCCTTATTTAAGTAACAGGAAGCCATGAGAGAAAGAGTGGTGAAGTAATCCAGTCTACACTGCTAGTCACTGTTAGCCCAGGGCTTCTGAGTCCAATCCAGTATGGATGGAAAAATAACCCCATCCAAATCCAGCCAAAAGATATGGATGCAAGGAGTTGTCAGCAAGGCAGGTGGGGCCCATGGCTAGATGGGAGCTCCATGAGATCTCCCTTTGTTCACCCTGAACCCAAAGCCAGGGCCATACCAAGAGCTGAGTAAATACTTGTGCATGAATTGGTTGACAGACAGATATAAGCCAGGTCACTTATTCAGAGCCTGCATGGAGAATCAGATCCTCAATAATCGAGTCAGTCTTCCCTCCTGATCCCAGCAGTCCCCACTCACCCAGTCATCATAGAGGATTACCCTTGAAGCCCCTGGGCTCCACCCAAGAAAGGTCAGAAGCTCCCCCTGGGCAGAGCACCTCTTGCCTCACCTTGGCCAGCACCCACTGTTGGCTCCTCCACTCTGTGCACAATGTGCTTTGCCTTTGGGCTGTGCTGGAACAAGGCTGGCACTGGGTTGGTACAAGGTTGGCACAAGGCTGGCACTGAGCTGGCACAGGGTGTGGCACGCCATTCATTGGTTGGATGACAGTGCATTTCCATTTCAACAGTGCTCTCTCTGGTTGGAGCTCAAGCTATCCAAACCAGCACATTCCACCGGATGTGGTGTGGCATTAAGCACACTGCCCACTTTGGCGTCGCTTTTACCCTGCAGGCCAGGGGCAATAGAGGGAGAGTTGTACCCATGAGGAATCTTCTACTCAATACCGGGATGAAAAGGGGAAAGACAGGAATGACAGGTGTTGAACTGTAGTAAACAGGCAGAGAACAAACTGGTTTCCAGAGGACTTTATTATGTCAAAGTAACTTTGACCAAGCTGTGCCTCATTTTCTGAAGTCTACACCTACAGACAAAAGGCATCACTGGACGAGACCTCCAAAGATGTAAATACTGAGCCCACAGCCTGGCTCCCTCCGGCATGGCAGACAGACACACGCTGCTATCCTGCCTGCTCCTCTCCAGCCCGAAGGGCCCCGGCACCTTCCTGGATCCAGTTTGGTGCTTGATCATTACTCCTGTTGACCACACCTTGGCTGAGAGTGACATCTAATCCTCAGAAGAGCACTCTGCAAATGAGGAGTTATCCCTCCTATTTTTCAGACAACAGGCTCAGAGCTCAAGGTCATACAGCAAGCTGGTAGTAGAGCCAGCATTTGAACCAAGGCATGCCCGACGTCAAAGCCTATGCCTGGTCAACAGTAGGGAAATTTCTAGAGCTACAGCAGGTCACCTTGGCCAAGGTAGCTTCTCTGAGGCTGCTTCCTCAACTGTAAAATAGGCGTAATAATGCCTGCCATGTATGGCAGCTGTATTAGAGGTGAGCCTGTAAAAGGCATTTGGTACAAAACCTAACACAGCCTTGATACTTACAAACGTAGTTTGTTGTTATCATCTTCTCAACATACTCTGTCTCTTGTATTTCAGGAGCTCAGCAAATAAATGAATGCTGCTTATCCCTCAAAGAGTTCAGCAGATGTGATAATAAAGGATGGTTGCCCAAGGGACGCCCTGCACTCTTTAGGAATGTAGGAGGCCAGCAGGTGCAGGAGCTGGTGCAAAGGACCACCACCCAGAAACTTGATTTTGAGTCCCAACTCCACCAGGTCCTGGCTGTAGGCCCTCAGAGAAATCACTTAACCTCTTTGAGCTTCAGTTTCTTCACCTGTAAAATGTAGATGAGAATAATAAATAGCCTTTGTCACAGGACTGCAGCTCAACTTGAAGGAGATAATTGTTGTGAAAGTGCTTTGTAAAGTGGAAAAGTGTTATCTAAACCTAAGGGACTGTTAGGCTTATGATGATATAGATTTAGTGTGGGAGGCTATATTACAGGGGGTGGGACCAGCCTCCCTCTGCCCCTGGGAAAGATAGAACCAGGGGGAACAGGGGCAACAGGTGACTGCAGGTGGTTAGAAGGAATAAGTTTAGGGAAGCCACAGTAGCTAAACACTGGAATAGATGACTGCAGGAGGGGTAGCCCTGGGCTGGGGACACTGGACCACTTCCATTCTTTCAACCTCCCATTATATTAATAAACTAAAAATATTCCAGGACAGCTTTGCCCACATGTGGTAGATCTTACATGTTTGATCCTAGCAATACGTCAGGTGTGGATCTAGAGGGTCCTGTGTCTGTGGGGTCAGAATTGCATCAGCAGCTCCTCAACCCCTAACTATTTGGGATCCTCATTCAGAGAAATACCCACCTGTACATTTCAGGCCACATAGAAGCCTTCTTAGTCTCCCACAGTGGGCTCTGGGGAGGGGATACATATATTTTTCCTTCAAATTCTTATCTGATAAGCAGTCTGGGGTATATGCATAAATAGAATACTACCTAGCCATAAAAAGGGCTACTGATACAGGCGACACATAACGCTGAGTGAAGAAGCCAGTCACAAAACAGCACACACAGTATGATTCCATTTGTATAAAGCTTGAGAACAGATGAAACTCACACATAGTGGCAGATAGCAAATCAGTGATTGCCTGGAGCCTGGGCTTGAGGGTGGGGTTGCAGTTGTTGACTGCAAAGAGGTATGAGGAACTTTGGGTGTGATGAAAATGCCCTGTATCTTGATTGTTGTGGCATTCACAAAGAAGCAAACATTTGTCAAAACTCACCCACATGCAGACGTGCAAGAAGGTCATGTTAGTGTGTGTAGATTATATCATAATCCAGTCCATAAACAAACATTCTCATCTGAATAGGGAACCTAAAAGGCCTCTTGCCCCACCCCCAGACCTGTCTGCCCATAACTGTGTCTAATGTTTTTCTGAAGGTTTCCACAAAGGCTTCTTAAAGTCAGCTGGACAAACACTAACCACAGGCCGATTCTGTGTCAGGCCCCGTGCAGATATGAGGCGAAGAGAAGGTCATCCTCACCCTTGAGGAGTTTGCAGTGCTGCCAGGAATCCGACGCATCAGCAGACAAGGCTTGTGCAAAGGGTTGCTGCAGAGGACCACAGTGTGCACAGCATGCTACGGGAGCTCAGAGAGAGGGAAACAAATGAACCTTGGCTGGGAAGAAGAAAGTCAAGGAAGGCTGACCCACAATGCACATTAAATATGAGCATGAGCTAGGCAGAAGAATGGGGAGGGGGTGGGAGGTGGGGATCAGAGGGGTGCCGTCTGTCTCAGGGATTGCTATACCCTCCACCCCAGAACAGTACCTGGCACATGATAGGTGCTCATTAAGTATTTATTGAGTTGATGGACAGTATGAGGGGACTTCAGAAAAGTAGAAAAATGGAAAAATGGAATTAAAAGACAAAAATATAAATTTTACTTTTCAACATAAGCTCCAACCTGTTTAAGACATTTTGTAAGCCATTTGGTCCATCCCTAAAGAACTGAGGGTCCTGGGATTTTAACCATGTCAATGCAGTTTTTTTTTTTTTACATTATGAACTGAAGAAAAATGGGTGCCCCTTGTGGACTTTTTTTAAGATTAGGAAATAAAAAGAAATCAGAAGGTGCCAAAATAGGACTGCAAGGTGGATGCCTAATGATTTTTCACCAAAACTCTTATTTGTTTGATGACAGGAATGAGCAGGACCATTGCCATGGTGGAGAAGGAATCTCTGATGAAGATTTCCTGGGAATTTTTCTGCTAAAGCCTTGGCTAACTTTCTCAAAACTCCCTCATAACAAGCAGATGTTACTGTTCTTTGGCCTTCTAGAAAATCAACAAGCAAAGTGACTTGAGTATGCCCCAAAACTGTTGCCATGACCTTTGCTCTTGACTGGTCCACTTTTGCTTTGACTGGATCCTTAATGCCTCAAAATAGATCTTCTTCAGGCATGTTATGACAAATTAGTATGAGCTTATTTTGGTGCAAAAACTTTTTGAAATCCATGTATAGTTTTTTCATAATATGCATTTTCCCTGAACTTTTTGAAGACCACTCATATAAGCAAAGTCAGGGGTCTGCAAACTATGGCTTCAGGCCAATCCAGCCAGACTCCTGTTTTTGTAAATAAAGTATTGCTGGATCCACACTCATTCGTTTACATATTGTCTATGGTTGCTTTTGTCCTATAATGACAAATAGTTGTAACAGAGACAGTGGCTTCAAAAGCCTAAAACATTTATCCTCTGACCTTTTAAAGAAAAAGTTAGGTGACCCCTGAGCAAAGGGAAGGAGGGGATGCTTTTAGACTTTAATCCTGAAGGCTGGGAAGAAGTAGGAAATTAGATGAAGTGAGAAAGACAATGGGAGTGAATCCTATTGTCCAGTTAAAAAATGCTAGGCCGGGCGTGGTGGCTCACACCTGTAATCCTAGCACTCTGGGAGGCTGAGGCGGGGGTGTGTGTGTGTGTGTGTGTGTGTGTGTGTGTGTGTGTGTGTTTGTGTGTGGGGGGATCTCTCAAGGTCAGGAGTTCGAAACCAACCTGAGCAAGAGCGAGATCTCGTCTCTACTATAAATAAAAAGAAATTAATTGGCCAACTAATATATATAGAAAAAAATTAGCTGGGCATGGTGGCGCATGCCTGTAGTCCCAGCTACTTGGGAGGCTGAGTCAGCAGGATTGCTTGAGCCCAGGAGTTTGAGGTTGCTGTGAGCTAGGCTGATGCCATGGCACTCACTCTAGCCTGGGCAATGAAGCGAGACACTGTCTCAAAAAAAAAAAATGCTGTCTACACATCTTAACTTTTGTGGTGGATACATAGATTGGTGCCCTCAATACCTGTTCTAACTTCCCTCTGGTTTTAACTTCCTTCTTTACAGTGCAGGGCCTGGGAAGCTTTAAAAAAAAAAAGCAAAACAACATTTTCCATGATCCCTCATAGCAATGTGTTTCAAATTACACCAGTCAGATGTCCCTACATAAGACTCGAATTCAGAACCGAGGTAAGTGGGGAGAGAGGTAGTGTTGCTCTAGGCATGCATCGCTGACATGGACCTAGCAGGTTCTATGTGGCTTTGAAGCCCACAGTTCTGGCGGCAGCTCCCTGATCTCTGAATTACAGCCAAGGTGGGGCCAGCAGTTGGGACAGTAGCTCCCTACTCCCCAGTTTTCTGGCTATGGTTAGGCAGCAGCTCTCCAGAAGGGTCAGTTCTGCCATGCTCTGAAGGTTGTTTTTGGAGGCCCAGCCTGAACCCCATTCCTCTAGTTCATCCAGGTTATTTTAAGCACCTACTTCTCTGAATAAACTTTTCTGTTATTGCAAGTGACTCCTGACTGCTACACCATTTAAAAGCATGTGTTGTGTACTTTAAGTGAAACTCGGTAGATTAAACATCTGCGTTTATCTCTTCTCTCCTTTAAACCTCTCTAAAATGAGAGTAGCGGAATTTGTTTTTTTAAAGGCGCAAACCCAATAGGACTAGGGAGCCAGGAAAGGATATGGCAGTGGACCAGAGATGACAATAAAGTTTTGGAAGCTGGAAAGCAAAGACAAGTGATAATTGACTTAGCAGACTGGGGGAAGTGGAGGTGGAAAAGCTAACAAGAAAAAGGCCAGTTCATATCACAGAACTCCAGGAAGACTCACAAATTGGAGGCTCCAGGTACCTCTGGAGTTAAAGGTGCAAGGGGAGGCTGGGAAGAGAAGGATTGGTTCAACATCTTTAAAAGGAGCAGCTGCAACACCGAAATCTCATCCACCGTCTTGTCCAGATAGGCACCCTTCCCTTCCTGGTGCCTGCTGATGTGAGGTTTGCCTTCTACAGAAGTTAACGGTAGACACAGCATGTCTTGGAGACTTCGTGTCCTCAGAGACACATCCCAGCTGTGGCCCAGGGGAAGGTGTTGCACTGCAAAAAAGGGGGTCAGTGACAGTCTGTGTTCTGAATGGAGAGGGTCCCTACTCTCAGCCCCAGGTTGGCTCTCAGAAGCCTGGCCCTCAGACTTGTACTCCACTGGCCAGAAAGTGGAGAATGCTTCCTGGAGAAAATTGACCAGCAAAAGAGGAAACATTTATAGATATGAACATTTGACATTTGGGAGCCCCTCCCCCCCAGTGAATTGACTGGTCTGGATCTGATTACCCTATAGAGAACCCCACCCTGAGATAAGCCCTTTCATGCCACTGCTGTGACTCCCCACTCAGAGCTTCCTTTAAGAACTTTAGCCCCTCACTAATGCTTAACTACAAATAGACAAAGACCACAAGGCAAGTCAGGAACATTTCTAACATGGAAAACAGGGGCTTAGAAATGAGTAAAGAAAGTAAACCCAAAGGAAAGAGAGACAGAAAGCTGGGATTCAAACCCAGTCTGTATGTCTCCAAAATCTGTGCTCTGTTCATTTCTCCAGGATGCCTGGAAAAGTGAATAAAAAGTGTATAATACTTCTCTGTCTCTAAAACTTTGAAACTGTGCTCTGGTACAGCCTCCATTTATTTCATTTCATCTCATGTGTAGTCCCATTCTCTGTGTGTAACTTTTTCTACCATCTTCACCCTTTGCTCTGGCCAGAGAGGTCTCCCTACTGTCCCCAGAACATCCCCATAATCTGTAAAGACTGATCAAGGAGTGATGCACTTTATACATCATATCCTTTGTAAGCTCTACACAAACATAAGCTAGTGCTTCGTCTTTTCCTTCTGTTATTACAGAAATGTCACTTTCTCTTGGCACATCCAAAGCCTTAGAGTCTTTCAAGGTTAAACTTAGTCCTTTGCAGCTCTGGGACTCCAGAGTACAGGGCAGTTGAGGGACTTTTCTTTCTGAATTCTTGGGACACTTACCACAAAATCAGTACCATGTGATGTCCTGGCCCATCCTGCACTGTGTAAGTTCTTTTGTCTATGTCCTTGTCAAGGACCTATTTGACCCTCTAAGCAGTGGAGCAGTAGATGTTTTACTTGGTTTAAACCCTCAAACTCTCTTAGTCTCAATTTTTCCCATTTGCAAAATGGGAGTGATGGTAGCTATGTTGATCCTATCCATGATTCTCTTCCCACTCCCATCTTGGGAATGTTGTGGGCAGAAGCAGTTCTGCTTAGCACAGTGGTTTTCAAAGAGTGGTTTGGAGAGCCCCCAGGGGCCTGTGAAGCTTCGCCTTTTCCAACTACATACCTGTGTGAGGCTGAGTTTTCTTTACATACTTGAATTGGAAACAGACACAGCTTGAGAATCCACTCGTCTTCTATTAAGACAGATATTAAAGCATTTGCAAAAATGTAAAACGATGCCACTGTTCTATTTTTTTTTTTTTGAAAATATAATTGTTTAAATAAAAATATATGATTATTTTAACATGCAATAGGTTATTGTTATTTTATGAATTAATGAACATTTAAAAAATTTCTCAGTTTTAATTTATAATGGAGTAATTATCAATAGATATAACCTACACAAACAAAAGATCTCGGGGATTCTCAATAATTTTCAAGAATGTAAAGAGACACGGAGACCAAAAAGTTCAGAGGAAAGAATAGAGTTCTAGATCTAGATTTTTCAGGGATTTCGTGGTCTTAAATCCTCTCCTTGGCCTCCGTTTATTTCTAATACAATACACATCGTTGTGACGGGGCTGGCTCTTGGCCTCTGCCTTTCCCTTTTAAATCTTGCTTTATGTACGTATATAGGGACAGTCTCTGGAAGGATACGCAAGAAACTGGGGTCAGTGGTTGCCCTTGGAAAGGGGGACTGGGAACTGGGAGACAGTGGCACGGTAAACCTTCTGCTCTGTTTGATTTTTTAAATGCAGTACAGCGTACGTGCATTGCCTATATCTAATAATGAACAATTAAAGTAAAATTATGTTTTTAATGGATAGAAATGGAAAAGAAACTGAAGTCGGCTCAAGTAAAGCAATACTGATCGACAATTAAAAACAACCAGAAAGTTTTCCTCGTGGGCCTTCGCCCGGCTCATGAACACCACGCCCTGCTGCCTTCGGGTTCCTCCCCCGCCAGCCTGGGCTGAGCCCCGCCCCTCGGCCGGGCCCGCCCCCCGCTTCGCCCCGCCCCCGCACGTCACCTCCGGACAGCCCGCTTCCCCGAACTCCCTCTGGCTCCCGCCTTCGCCCGCTTCCGGTCGTCGTCGTCGCCGCTGCTGCCGCTGCTGCTGCTGCTGGGGCTGCTGGCGGAGGCCGGAGGATCGGGCGGCGGCGGCGGCGGCGGCTGAGAGGGCGGCGGCGGGAGCGGAGCGGGACGAGGGAGCGAGAGGAAGCGAGCGGGGCGCGAGCGGAGCGCGCCCTTCCGCCCGCCTGAGGAGCCGGAGCCGCCCGGGCCCCGCTGCCGCCGCCGCCGCCTGCCCGCCCGCCGGACAAAGCCAAGAGCCCGCGCCCAGAGCCATGTCCTCGTCCGCCGGCAGCGGCCACCAGCCCAGCCAGAGCCGCGCCATCCCCACCCGCACCGTGCCCATCAGCGACGCCGCGCAGCTACCTCATGACTATTGCACCACGCCCGGGGGGACCCTCTTCTCCACCACACCGGGAGGTGAGCGCCGGCCAGCCCTCCGCCGCGTCCCGGTCTCCCGCCACGCTCCTCTGTCACTCCTCGGCGTGTCCCCCCCGGCTCCACCAAAGCCCCGGGAACGCCGCTCTCGGGCCGCGCCCGCGCTTTCTGGACCCTTCACTTCGCGTTCTCTGTCGCTCGCAGCTCGAGTCCGCGCGCGCCCCACTCGGGGACGTGGCTGTCCTGTCGCGACAAAAAGCCCTTGTTCTCGCTTCGTGGCCCGTTTACGCACTTGACCCAGTTTTCTCTCCCCTCTTCGCCTGCTTCCCATGGCTACACTTGGCCTTGGCATTTCACTCTGCGTTACCTCTAACTCTTGCAGATAGTGCAGGTTAACGCTTGATTTTGGAGCTGACTCCCGGGCCGTTTTAGAAAGCAAGTTGGGGAGAGGATTTCGTTCCTGGGACCCTGCGGTGACTTGCTTTGCTGCTTTTAGAACATCAGGAGGAGGCTGGAATGCGGAGTCTGGAAGCCTGGCCCAGTGTTATCCTGCTTTGACAGCATTGTTTACTTTGCTGGACGAGGCCCCGCGGGAGGGGGGAGTCCCTCGGCCTGGAGGAGCGAGTGATAAAATAATGCTCAAGTAGTAGCCAAGGTGGGGGTGGTAGAGCGCTGGCAGCCTTAATAGAGTTTCTTTCGGCAGTGACGGTTTTGGAGGTGGATTGAAGGGGGCATTGTCAAGGAGGACCCCTACTTGGGTGGGGTTGCTTGATCCTGGGGAAGGGGCTTCTAGAGAGAGGCGGTGCAGAAGGAGGTTCCTGAGCATTGCTTTTCAAAATACTACCAGGAACTGTTTACAAGTTAACGCTGGGGTAGAGGTGAAGCTAGTTGAATTGGTCACGAGAAAAGGGAGCTCAAAGGTTGTCCCTGAGTGGGCTGTTCTCCAGAGGGAGGATACTGGAAAGAGATTTTGAGGGGCCTATTGAAGGGAACAGGGCTTCCATTTCAACTTCAGAACTTTGCCTTCTTTTGGTGATGGGGTGGCCTTCCACGAGAGGGTGGGGACTTCGCTGGCAGACCCTGCAGTCTACGGGATTGCTCGGCTCATTTTGTGGGCCGGGCTCTGGAGTTGTACTACAACCAATCCGGTGCAGTTAGGCCTGTGGAGTAAGGAGATGGCCTTGCCAATGCCAAGGGATAAAAATGTGGGAGAGAGCTTTAGAGAGGTATCCAGCCAGGCCACTCAAGGGGAGGGGAGACTGTCTTGGAAGACTTTAAAATGACTCAGGCAGAAGTTCATAAATATGTATGGAGAGCTGGGTTTAAGGAAGTGTTTCACTTTGCAGAACGGTAGAGTTCCTAGTGAGGTGGCTTACCTCATTGAAGAAACCTCTCATCTGATCTGTTTAAGACCAGTCCCCTGTGTTTGAGTATGCTGAGATCTTACTTTTTAATTATGAAAGATTTTGGCAGACCAGAATCTGCTCGAGATAGAGTTGCCTGAACTTGAACTGATAGCTTTTAAGAAATGGATATTGTTTTCCATGGTGATGGAAAGGGATTTATAACTTCCAAAATTCTTTGAGGTATTGGTCAGTAAATGCCTGTGTTTCTAGCAGTGCAAAGCACATGTCACAGTAACAACTGCACTGGGCTATAATTTATTTGGGGCAGGAACTAAACTGTTAGCTATATATTAATCATTATTCTCCTGAAGGAAGAGCCACAGAGAGACACTTTTGGCATATTTTAAACAGCCAAGCTATGATGCTTTTAAAATAAAGGCATAATCTTTAAGCATTTCTTTAAAGATAGAAGCCTGTCTAATAGCCTGGATGAGTTCCTAAAATGTTTGTAAAGATTCTGCCAGAAATACTGATTCATTTAGCCCTCCTCCCAACACACAGAATTCCACTGCTTTCTAAATATCATTTAACCTGCCTCCAGATAGTTTCTGCACACACAATTTTTTGCTTCAGATTTAATACTTGGCTAATTTATAATATTAAACCTGTGTTTATTGATAGAGCCCATTGTAATCTTTGGATTTTTAACACAAGGACTGACTTAATATGTTTATAAGGATATAGCACTGTTGCAATTGGATTTGATCATTTTTAGCAATTAACTCAATGCTGTTTAGGTGTTCAGTACTTATTGATTTAATTTTACCCTTTTGGAAATTTTCTGCCCTATGGTTTGTACATTTCTCTTGTTATATTCATCTCCCCTTCATTATGTAATTTTATTTCTCTCAACTGGGGTGAGATAGTTTGTTGTTATTTGGTCACCTCCAGACACCTGAATTAATGTGGTTGGGTATCTTCTGTGAATTTTGTGGGCCCAGTGCAATGCTTTACAGAAAAGGGGATAACAGACAAAAAATTCAGTCTTTGCTCTGAACAGGCTTAAAATCTTGATTTGGAGGAAGGGAGAGATATAAGATTTTTAGTTCTGCAACTATATAGAGCCAAGAGCTAACATATATTTCAGACTTGAAAACATTTAGAAAAATAAGAGTCTGTAGGCTTGTATTGGAAATCTCTGTTTTGTGGGAAAGGGAAGGATTAGCATATCCTGCCTGGAACTTCTGGAGTGTCACATGCATGTCAGAGCATTCAAGATAACATTTGATGTACTAAATGGTCTAAATGGTCAGACTGGGCATGGACATTCACAACATAGTGAACTTATAATTTTTCCCCCTTAAGAGGCCTTTATTCATTGGAGACCAGAGGATACAACCTAACCTTGAGGTTTCTCAAAATTGCCTTCTTGTGGTGGTTTGGGAAATGAGAGTTGGGTAAAAACACACTTGCTGTAGCCTCTTGGATTTCTCATATTGCTAGAAGAGTACCTTTTCTCATTAGGAAGGAAGAGGGAAATTTTTGTTGAGTAAATTCCAGGTCCCCCAAAAATGCCCTTGGATTTTATTTTATTTTTTCCTATCTGCCTGTGGAGGAATGGGGATGATAATTGGTTCTTCCATTGAGAAGCACTTCTAGCCTCAATGGAAGAAGGTAAGGTTACTATAGTTGGCTTCATTTTTGAAACACTCTGGTTAGCTGGAAGGACCATAATGCTTTCATTTTATAATTGAGAGAAACTGAAGACCCAGCAAAATTACATAACTTGTTAGCATCATACAGCTAATTAATATCAGTGAGTAGTCTCAAATTTAGTATCCTGATTACTATTTCAGGTTTTTCCTCCACTGTCTTAAAATTTTATCTGGCCAGGCACTCATGCCTGTACACTCAGTGCTTTGGGAGGCCCAGGTGGGAGGATCCCTTGAGCCCAGGAGTTCAAGGTTACAATGAGCTATGATCAGGCCACTACACTCCAGTCTGAGTGACAGCAAGATCCTGTCTCTAAAAAAAACTTATCTTACTAGGAAAGGAAGTTTGCAATCATTTAAAGAGACTTTTCTACCTCTGGAATGCTAGCTATTACTAATAGGCTTCTTTCTGCTACCTTATTTCTTTTTTAGGTGCCAAAGTCTCCTGGGAGAGTTGTGCTCTGGGGACTGAACAGAAGCATAGAGACCTCTTTTAGCCTTTCTTTTCCTGTGTAACATTCTCATCAGCTGTGGAAAAGTATGCTGTTGCCATAACAAGAGCAACAGAGGGGAACTAACTATGATAGTCTGAAATCTTGTTTATGCTGTAGCTCTTCCTCTGCCAGCTGGAGAGTTGCTGTGATTGGTTCACTGGGGCAGAATTACCTGAAGGCCATTGGAAGGGTCTGGAAATAAATGAGAGGCAGGAAGAGGGAAAATAATCCACTTTGAGTGAATTATATTAAAATAAGCGTATTTGGGAGGGGGGAGACTTGCTTTTTAATCTGGTTCTTTTCTTGGGAAAAATGAATAGAGCTCTGTGTTTAGGAAGGAAGGCCAGTTTCTGACCATGTTATAGAATTTCTAATTTGATGACCTTGAGCTGAGTTTATTACAGGCCAGTAACTTCCGAACCAACAAATGTACTTATTTAACTCTAACTTCAGTTATTAGCCAGAGGACTTATACGTAAGAAGTACATGAAAAATGTAACGAAGTGTGTTCAGTCACTTTGCCTGTTTTTATTTTTTATTTAAATATTTTATATGTTTAGTTGGCCAATTAATTTCTTTCTATTTTAGTAGGGACAGGGTCTCGCTCTTGCTCAGGCTGGTTTCGAACTCCTGACCTTGAGTAATCTGCCCACCTCGGCCTGCCAGAGTGCTAGGATTACAGGCGAGAGCAACAGCACCCGGCCACTTTGCCTGTTTTTGAGAAAGATGGCATTTACTTATCTCAGAGTAACACAAATTAACATATTGTCATTTTGTATGAGATTTAGCTTTAACCTCATATTCATCAGCTGCCAATGTATATATTGAAGAGGCTGTATTTCAGTTTTTATGTTGGGTGCATTTTTGCTGGTGAGGGTCTGAATTCTGAGCCTGGGAAGGCAGCAGTTCTCATCCTCAAGGCAGTGCACCTTGTGGAAGGGAGTGCCTCTGCCTGACCTAAGCCAGATATAGTCTGAAAGGGGAAGAGAGTCTAGGGCGATAGTGCAGCATGCACGACAGACCTGTGCACAGCTCCCTGTAGCTCTTCTGAGGCTAGTTAAGTGAAATAGGAAGGAAGAGTGGAAATGTTTTAAGGATCAGAATCTTAAAGAAGGCTGGGCGTGGTGGCTCACGCCTGTAATCTTACCATTCTAGGAGGCTGAGGCAGGTAGATCAAGCTCAAGGTCAGGAGTTCGAAACCAGCCTCAGCAAGAGCAAGACCCCATCTCTACTAAAAATAGAAAGAAATGAATTGGCCAACTAAAAATATATATATAAAAAATTAGCCGGGCATGGTGGAGCATGCCTGTAGTCACAGCTACGCGGGAGGCAGAGGCAGTAGGATCGCTTGAGCCCAGAAGTTTGAGGTTGCTTTGAGCTAGGCTGACGCCACAGCACTCTAGTCCGGGTGAGACTAGAGTGAGACTCTGGCTCAAAAAAAAAATCTTTTTTTATTTTTTATTTCAGCATATTATGGGGGTACAAATGTTAAGGTTACATATATTGCCCATGCCCTCCCCTCCCTCCTTGAGTCAGAGCTTCAAGCGTGACCATCCCCCAAACATCACACATCTCACTCATTGTGTTTGTATATACCCATCCCCTTCTCCCCCCTCCCACCTGCCCCATACCCAATAAATGTTTTTCCTATATGTCTACTTAGGTGTTGATCCATTAATACCAATTTGCTGGTGAGTACATGGGTGCTTGTTTTTCCATTCTTGAGATACTTTACTTATTAGAATGGATTCCAGTTCTATCCAAGAAAATACAAGAGGTGCTTAATGAAAATCTTATAGGGAGATATTTGGGATGGTTTGGAGACGATGTAGGCTTGATTAATTATGTGTATACACACACATGCATGTGTAAAGTTCAGATGGGGTAAAGTTTTGTGGAGAAAGCTAGTTCATCTGGTTGGGGAGGAAGGGAGTCTAAGCAGGAGAACAGTTTGTTGGTGAATGGCAGAAGAAATTTTTCTTTGAATTAATGCTTAAAAGATTTTTCTTGCTCCATTTATAATAGAACAAAAGTCAGTTGAAACTTGTAGTCAACAGGTAAGGCCTAGGTGACCACTTTCAAATCTGTTTATCATTGTACTTTGCTTTGTGAGGGCCTCTTAAAACCTGTGTGCTCCTTAACACCCAGCATCTGTCTGATGTATAAGTAGTTTTTAAAGGCTCCCTTCACATGGTTCTCAGGCCACAGCTTGAAGCCAAAAGCTCAGAAATCTTGAGTATTTATATCCAAATAACATTTCAGATCTCTAAGACAAATGCCTTGACAAACAAAAGCTGTTCATTTCATTGAGTAGTTCAAAAAAATAAAAACCACCAGGTGTGATGGCTCTCACCTGTTAGTAACCCCAGCACTTTGGGAGGCTGAAGCAGGAGCATCGCTTGAGCCCAGGAGTTTGAGACCAGCCTGGGCAATATAGCAAGACTCTGTCTCTACAAAAAAAAGAAAAAGAAAACTTAGGACTGGGTATGGTGGCTAATGCCTGTAATATTAGCACTCTGGGAGACCAAGGTAGGAGGATTGCTTGAGCTCTGGAGTTTGAGACAAGCCTGAGCAAGAGTGAGACCCCATTTGTACTAAAAATAGAAAAATTAGTAGGGCATCTTGCTGTTCACCTATATTCTCAGCTACTAGGGAGACTTAGGCAGGAAGATTGCTTGAGTCCAGGAGTTTGAGGCTGCAGTGAGCTATGATGACGCCGCTGCACTCTACCCAGGGCAGCAGAATGAGACTCTGTCTAAAAAAAAGGAAATTGAACCCCCCCCCTAACTCCCCACTCTTTCAACCAAAAAAAAAGAAAGAAGACACTTGTAGTAGTAGCTACTCAGGAGGCTGAGGTGGGAGGATTGCATGAGCCCAGGAATTCGAGGTTACAGTGAGCTGTGATCATGCCACTGCCTTCCAGCCTGGGTGACAGAGAGATACTCTGTCTCTAAAAAATAAAAAGTAAAGACCTCAGCAAGCAAGGATAAACTGGAAAATACAATTTAATGCTTGTGGATTCCTTGGGATTTTCTATTTACAAGATCATGTCCTCTATGAATAGAGGTAGTTTTATTTCTTCCTTATCAATCTGAATGCCTTTGATTTCTATTTCTTGCCTAATTTTCCTGTCCTAGAACCTTAAGTATGGTGTTAAATAGATGTGGTGAGACATCAAGAATGGACAGCTTTGCCTTATTCCTGATATTAGGGAGAAAATATCCAGTCTTTCACCTTGTAAGATGAAGTAAGATGGTAGCTGTGGCTTTTCATAGATGCCCTTTATCAGGTTGAGGAAGTTCCCTTCTATTCCTAGTTTGTTGAGTGTTTTTATCATGAAAGGATGTTGGATTTTGTCAGGTGAATTTTTTTTAATCTATTGAGATTATCATGTGATTTTTGGTTTTTATTCCACTGATACAATGTGTTACATTAATTGATTTCCAGATATTGAGCCAGCCGTGCATTCCTTGGATAAATCTTACTTGGTTGTGGTGTATGGTACTTTTCATACATTGCTGAATTTGGTTTATCTGTATTTGTTTGGGGATTTTGCATAAGGGATTTTAGTCTTTATGTTTCTTACGATGTCTTTGTCTAGTTTTGGTATCAAGGTAATACCTCATTCAGTTTTAATTTTTATTAATAGAAATGACCTGCTATTTTTAGCAGGAGTGCTGAGTATTTACTGGTGAAGATAACCATTGCTTTTTAGGTTTTGAGAGGTACTTATCAGAAAGTTTGAAAGGCTCACATTTCTTTAAGATGTCATAATTAATCATTAGGGCCTCAGAGAGAAGCTCATCTTGTCATCAGAGACTGTCTATGTTAGGTATCAGGCTGCTTCTGCATTGAAATGAAACTGTTCTCTGGTCTGAGAAGTTCCTAGAACAATTATGAATAAGTAGCAGATAAAAACAGTAATCTAGACCAATGATATTCAATAGGATTAGTTCAAGCTCTTTACTATAAGGAAAAGTGGAAGATGTTGGTAGATAATCCATTGTTTTTATTTGTTAAGTAAGAAGTGCACAAAAGGAGTAAACTTGGGGATGGGAGAGAAGCAAATAGTTGGAATGGAAACAGGTTTGAATCCGAGTGTTTTCACCATACAATTAGCAGTGATTTTTCATTAATTATTAGCATTAGAGACAGGCCACAACAGCTGTGAAATCTAATTCAAAGAATTGATCTGGATGCAGTCAGCAACCTGACAGATCCAACCTGCATTTTCTTGGAATCAGGGCCAGGCATTTCTTGTGGAGAAATTTATTTCAAGGTGAATGTTCAAGCCCAAACAGAGGTGGGCATATTTGACATGCTTTATTATTATTGTTGTGGGGTTTTTTTTGTTTTTTTTGAGACAGAGTCTCACTCTCTTGCCCGAGCTAGAGTACCGTGGCGTCAGCCTAGCTCACAGCAACCACAAACCCCTGGGCTCAAGGATTCTTCTGCCTCAGCTTCCCAGGTAGTTGGGACTATAGGCATGCAACACCATGCCCAACTAATTTTTTCTGTTTTTAGTTGTTTGGCTAATTTATTTCTATTTTTAGTAGAGACTGGGTCTTGCTCTTGCTCAGGCCAGTCTCGAACTCCTGAGCTCAAGCAATCCTCCCGCTTCGGCCTCCCAGAGTGCTAGTATTACAGGCATGAGCCACCGTGCCTGGCCTGATGTGCTTTATTTTGACCCACATTTTCTGATGGTCAAGGCTACATAGACTTAGAAAGTCAGTTGACATTTATTTAAGGGTAGTTTGTGGTTTGTATACTATTTTGGATCTAGTATCAACTTTAAAGAACATCTGATTCAATGTATTTTGAACTCAAAAATAATAGATTTGCCTATATTTTTTGTGTTGTATCATGACTCCTGTGTCACTATATGACCTTTCACAAAGACTTTTTTTAGCTTCTCTGGACATTGGTTTCTTCATCTGAAATGAGAGGTTTCCACCAGATGCTCTCTAAGGCCTTTTCTAACGTTGGACTTTTTGAATAGGAACATCTTCATTATCAACGTCTCTTTCAGCCTAGGTGTGTGTTCTGTTATGGAAGTGTCCTAAGTCTGCTGTCCACAACCCCCAACCCTCAAGCTGTAGACCCTGTTATCTGTCAGTGGCATGTTAGGAACTAGGCTGCATAGCAGGAGGCGAGTGGCAGGTGAAGCTTCATCTGTATTTACAGCTGCTCCCCATCACTTGCATCACCACATAAGCTCCACCTCCTGTCAGATCAGCAGTGGCATTAGATTCTCATAGGAGCGTTGAAGCCTACTGTGAACTGTGCATGTGAGGGATCTAGGTTGCACACTCCTTATGAGAATCTAATGCCTGATGATCTGAGGTGGAGCTGAGGCAGTGATGCAACACTGGGGAGCAGCTGCAAATTCAGATTATCATTAGCAGAGAGGGTTGACTGCATAATAAATGTAATGTGCTTGAATCATCCAAAAAACATCTCACCCCACTCCCCTTATCCCCCCCACCCCATCATCTGTGGAAAAATTGTCTTCCATGAAACAGGTCCTTGGTACCAAAAAGGTTGGGTACCACTGCCTTAAGTGATAGGGCAGGGAACCATCTTTTGAAATTAATATCTTGGCAATCTTTGCTCCCAATTTATGAGACTTAGAGTTAATCAAAGGATAGTAGGGTAGATTTTTCACAAAACCATGGATGTCTTCCATTTGCTATAATAATTTAGTCATGTTGAGTTACAAGGTCTTGAGGCTCCAGTTGTATCTTTTGTTGATGTCTCTCTATTTTATTGTCTCTCTATTTTATTAGCACTTCAGGGATTTGATAGTTGTGCACAATGAATGTGATTTGGCCACCACCAATCTCCCTGGAGGATACTGGGCTGGGCAGCTTTTAGTTTCCTCTGGGTTATCTCCTCTAGAGCTTTTTTTTTTTTTTTTTTTTTGAGACAGAGTCAAGCTTTGTTGCCCAGGCTAGAGTGAGTGCCGTGGCATCAGCCTAACTCATAGCAACCTCAAACTCCTGGGCTCCAGCAATCCTCTTGCCTCAGCATCCTGAGTAGCTGGGACTACAGGCATGCGCCTCCATGCCCGGCTAATATTTTCTATATATATTAGTTGGGCAATTAACTTTCTATTTATAGTAGAGACGGGGTCTCACTCTTGCTCAGGCTGGTTTCGAACTCCTGACCTCAAGCGATTCGCCCGCCTTGGCCTCCCAGAGTGCTAGGATTACATGTGTGAGCCACCGCGCCCGGCCTCCTCTACAGCTTTTTAGGAGTCTGTGTATTTATCCAGAGCCTCCATGAAAAGCAGATGTAGTTTAAAACTGAAATTCATTCATGAATGCTCTCTAATCCAGTCAGTCAAACACAGATGTTGTTGTCACCTTCATAAGTCCTTTCTGTATTTTCCCTTCTTATTATGGAGGGGGGAAGAGAGACAAGCACAGACCTCTTTTCTGAAGTGTTAAAAGCACTTGCTGCTTGTTCCTCTTGTATCTATTTCTGATCTTTTGGTGGGCCCTTACATGAGGCATAGCTGGAGAATTGTCAAGAATTCCTCATAGACTATTGGGGTGACATATTTTAGGTCTTTATAATTTTTTTTTTTTACACTGTCTCTTGAGGTTTTTTTATAAAAGACAGCGAGTCTCCCATAGTCACCCAACCTGCAGTGACACGATCAATCATAGCTCATTGTAACCTTGAACTCCTGGGCTCTAGCAATCCTCCCACCTCAGTCTCCTGAGTTGCTGGGACTACAGGCGTGTAACACCATACCCAGCTACTTTTTCTTATTTTTTTGTAGAGACAGGGTCTTGAACTCCTGAGCTTAAGTAATCCTCCCACCTTGACTTCCCAAAGTGCTGGGATTACAGGTGTGAGCCACTGTACCTGGCCCTTGATTTTTTAAAAATATATTATGGTAAAACCTATATAACATAAAATTTAGCATTTTAACTATTTTTAAGTATACAGTTCAATGGCATTAAATATATTCACATTGTTTTGTGACCATCACCACCATCCATCTTCCCAAAACTGAAACTTCATACCAATTAAATGGTAACTCCCCATTAAACACCACCACCCCCAGACCCTGGCAACCACCATCATACTTTTTCTCTTCATGAATTTGACATAAGTGGAACCATATAGTAATTGTCCTTTCGTAACTGACTTGTTTCACTTAAAATAATGTCTAAAGGTTCATGCAGTCACTGTTTTGTTTTGCTTTTTTTTGAGTTATGTTTCTTTTTTATACCTGTGAAAGTAACAGAGTTTTAAAAGTCATATAGTACTATTAAGCAAATAACAAAAGGCAACATTCCCATGCCCCATCCCTCCTCATCTCCATTTCCACTTCCAGAGAAACCATTTTAAACTCTTTTAGTTAATGTTTACCTCTGAGTTTCTAAATAAAATGATTTAATGCTGTTTCTCAGTTCCAGATATTAACAAGTTAGTTTCCTGCTATGGAAGATGAGGATTTAGTTGCTGTATACACCCTTCTTCCAGTATATATACTTCTACTACTTCCATCCTCCCAATTTAATTTTTAAATTAATCCCTTTTGATTAAATTAGTGTTTATGTAATATTTATTAAATTTAGGTAAATGTTAAACACAGATGTGGCTGATGTTGGTTTCCTGCCCAACAGCCATCATTGCTGCTTCCGTGCTATCACAGATTCCCTCATTTATTTAAGTGGCAGTGTGCCAAGCTCCAGGGCTACTCTAAGCCAGTCATGACTTTTCCCCAGTGTTTGGTCTGGTGGGCAGCTGAACCAGTTTTGGCCAAATGAGATGTAGGGGAAGTCTGCTAGGGATTTTCTGGGAAAGATTCTCCTCTGTGATGGAGAAAGTCCCATAAAGACAGCCCTGTTTGACTTTATATTCTCCTTTCCTGTTTGGGACACTATTGTATGAGGTTATATTAAATAGGTCCATCTCGGCCTCCTTGGACAATTTGTCCTGAGCTTACTCAAACTGTGCAATTTGGACAAGTCACTTAATGTTTCTTTTTCCAAGCTATTTGCATGAGTGGAAGCTTAATTCTAATTCCGGAAGCAGATATAGTTAAACAGAATTTTTATGATGGAGGACCCTGTAAAAGTATCGTAACAACTATTTTGTAAGTTAACCATGTTACAGTAGACTTTCTTTAGGTGGTTTTATTTCAACTTACACAATTTCTTAGGTGTATCACATATATATATAAGCTTAGTGCATGCATTAATTATCATTTAAACTAAGCTACTTGGCCTTGAAAGAGGCCCTTACACTAGAGTGACCTGTTTCTGTACCAGCCAACTTGGCAAGCATTATTTTAGGCATCGTTCATTCACCTTCTTGTTTTCTGCAGTTTGAGAATCACTAGTTCTTAGATCCAAAGGTAGAAGGGTTTTTTCCTCCTCTCTATCACAGTGTCTCAGTTTTACTCCCATGCTTTCCTAGTAATGTCAGTATCTAGAAACTGCTAGATCAAGGATATTAGATTTAATCTAGTATCTGGTCACTAAGGGATGAAAAAAATTTATAAGTACCCAACGTAAAGATTCCTATTCTGAAATCTAAACATGAAGACTAAGTACAATATGTACATTTTGAAACAAAACAAAAAGAAAAATTGAACAGTATAGAAGAGCATAAAATGCTAACAGACCACCACTTTCAACAGTTTTCTGTTTATAATGCTTCTGTTACCATTGTTGCTGTAAATAATATATGTGTACCTTGATCTCTTGATGTCTTTAGACAGTATTATTACACCCTTACTACTTTCTGCCTCTCATTTCCTGTCCCCTCTCCATTTACCAATTTCTGTAAATTGTATTATTTTCGGTTCTTCTGAAAATTACCTTTAAAACTCTAAATAATGTGTGTCTCCTCAACCTGTCAACCTTAACTCTCCACTGTAGAAGATGATACTATCCACCAGTCCTCCTGCCTTTTCTTCCCCAGCACATCAACCTTTACGTTATTTTCATAATATCTGAGTTTGTAACTTTTACATACCCTTCCTTAACTATAATTCTTTTATGCTTTTACTATAGTTTGATTATAAACATTGAAAATCAGTAAAGAGCATATATAGTACAATATTTTGATTTTGTTTTTTAAACAACTTTAACTGGAAGGAAAATGTTTCCATCAACAAGGTTAATAGATTCTTTTTCTTTTTTAAATACTTTATTAATTGATCAAAATCATGTCCTATATTGTGTTATATTTGAGCTCTGGATTTCTTGTATGGTCTCTTGTTTTCCTTCTCCAGGAGTTTAAGGTTAACTTGTTTCTAGTTACTTGTGGCTATATTAGTTGACATTAAATTGAGCTCGCATGAATGTTGCAGGGAATTTAGATGAAATGTGAATTACTAGGAATTTCTCACTTCAGAACATATATATCTGTGCATCCACATGTATAAGAGACTTTGAATGTTTTTGGTTTTTTGGTTTGGTTTTTTGTTTGTTTATTTGTTTTAGAGACAGAGTCTTGCTCTGTCGCCCAGGCTGGAGTGCAGTGGCAGTATGATAGCTCACTGTGACCTCAAACTAGCCTCAGCCTCCTAAGTAGCTAGGAGTATAGGCAAATGGCACCCCACCTGGTCAAATTTTAATTTGACAGTAAATGCAATATTCAACAAAGGATATAAAATATTTTTTCTGGCATTTTATTCATAGTTGAATCTTAATTTTTCCTTTGAATAGTTTTGGTTTTTTGAATGATCAGGTGCTTTTGAATTACACCATAGAAATCATTAGTCATTAGCAAGTTGATTCCCCATTTTTTCTTTATCTTGGCTACAGTTAAATTTTTTTAGCCTGCAGTGATTTAAAATGCAAAAACTTAAAAATACCATGCTTTTGTAGTCTATTTTCCCTGGTTATATTTGAGAACATTAGCAGCATTAGTTAAGATCCTACTTCTTCACTGTGTCTTGTCATCTGAATTATTTGCTGTCAAGACCAAATGTATTATAGGAATGCACTAAAAAACTGTTAGAAGTAATAGGTGAGTTTAGCAAGGTTGCAGGCTACAAAATCCATATACAAATTGTACTTATACTTGCAAAGAAGGATCTAAAAATAAAATTAAGAAACAATCACATTTATAATAGCATAAAAATAATAAAATATATAGGAATAAATTGAATCAGAAAAGCACAAAACTTTTACTCTGGAAACTCCAAAACATTGTTGAAAGATACTAAAGAAGACTTAAATAAATGGAAAGACATTTGATGTTTATGCATCAGAAGACTTAATATTGTTAATATGACAACACTCCCCAAATTGATCCACACATTCAAGCACAATCCCATCATGATCCCAGCTGGCTTCTTTGACAAGTTGACCTTAAAATTTATATGGAACTTTAAGGGACCTAAAATATCCAAAACAAAATTGAAAGACTTAATGTTTCCCTTCCTGATTTCAAGACTTATTACAAATCAAAACAATATAGAACTAGCATATGGAAGGCAACTATGCCGACTACTATACCACCAATGCCTTGCTTGAGAGGTACTAGCATGTGGATAGACATAGATCAAAGGCATAGAATTGAGAGTCCAGAAATAAACCCTCACCATTATGGCCCATTGATCTTCAACAAGAGTGATGAGAGAATTCATTGGTGATAAGGATAGTCTTTTCAACAAATGTTGTGGGTACAACTGGATGTCCACATGAAAAAATGGAAGTTGGACTTGATTGCTCAAAGGCCTAAATGTAAGAGCTAAAACTATGAAACACTTGGAAAAAAACAGATATAAACTTCATGACCTTGGATTAGGCAATGACCTTAGATATAAATCCAAAAGCACAAGCAAGAAAACAGGGAAAAAAACCAGATAAACTGGACTTAATCAAAATTAAAAATTTGTGCTTCAAAGAATACCATCAAGAAAACGAAAAGGCCAGGTGGCTCAGGCCTGTAATCCTAGCACTCTGGGAGGCCAAGGCGGGCTGATCTCTCAAGGTCAGGAGTTCGAAACCAGCCTGAGCAAGAGTGAGACCCCGTCTCTACTATAAATAGAAAGAAATTAATTGGCCAACTAATATATATAGAAAAAATCAGCCGGGCATGGTGGCACATGCCTGTAGTCCCAGCTACTCGGGAGGCTGAGGCAGCAGGATCACTTGAGCCCAGGAGTTTGAGGTTGCTGTGAGCTAGGCTGATGCCACGGCACTCACTGTAGCCTGGGCAACAGAGTGAGACTCTGTCTCAAAAAAAAAGAAAATGAAAAGACAACCCACAGAATAGAAAATATTTGCAATCACATGATAAGGGATAGAGAATTATCACAATTCAATAATAAAAAGGAAACCCATTGAAAAATGGGCAAAGGATCTTCTTCTCCAAAGAAGATGAATGTTGGAATGGCCAATAAGCTCATGAAAAGAGCACGTTCAACATAACTAGCCATCAGGGAAATGCATATTAATATCAAACTACAATGAAAAACCACATCCACTAGGATGGCTGTTATCAAAAAAGACAGATAATAACAAGTGTTGGTTACAATCTATAGAAATTAGAGCCCTCACACACTGCTGATGGGAATGTAAAATGATGTGGCCACTTTGGAAAACAGTCTGGCAGTTCCTCAAAACGTTAAAGGTAGAGTTGCCATGTGACCTAGCCATTCCACTCTTAGGTATATGCCCAAGAGAATGGATATGTATGTTCACACAAAAACTTGTATATGAACGTTTATAGCAATATTCGTAATAGCCAAAAAGTGGAAACAACTCACATGTTCATCACCTGTTGAATTGATAAAATGTGATGTATTTATACAATGAAATATTATTTGGCAGTGAAAAGGGATGAATTACTGATAAGTGCTACAACATGAATGAACCTTAAAAGCATTATGCAGGTAAAAGAACCAGTGATAAAAATACCATATATTGTATGATTCCGTTAATAGGTAAATCCATAGAGACAGAAAGTAGATTAGTGGTTGCATAGGGTTGGAGGGGATAGTGGAGGTCTTTGTGGGTAATGAAAAATGTCTAAAATTGATTGCGATGATGGTTCAATTCTGTGAATATACTAAAAACTACTGAATTATACACTTTAAATGGATAAATTGTATATGAATTGCTCTCAATAAAGCTGTAAAAAACTGTTTTCGGCTCTGCAAAGTCATAGTCGTTCTTCAAAGTTTCTCTTATGCCTCACATATTTAGACAGAATCTCTGCTCCTATTTCCTAGTTGGTTTCATTACAATTCTTTAATGCATATGTTATTGCTAATATATAACTTAGAAATCTTGCTTCTATCCTTGCTTTTTTTTTCACTACTTCATCTCCAGAATTTTCAAGGTTGGTGTACTACAGAAATGAGAATTATTTGGTTTCGACTTGCATGATGAATATGAGAACATCTTATAGTGAAATCTCATCCTTATGAAATCTTACCTTGCCATGAACAAAAGTGAGGGTGTCACAACAGATGTTCAAAGTCCATCACTAAAGCTCCTTCCCTTTGCTCATTGGAAAGCCATTGGACCCCCTTCAGCCTGTTTACCCTTATTTCACATAGCATTCTAATAAGAAGATTGCTGATTTCCAAACCCAGCGCATTAGAAGTGCCAAGTTAGAATAGGTGTAAAAGTTGTATTATAGACTAAGTATTGTCTCTCCAATATTTGTATGCTTTTGGGAGTTAGGTTTTGATGAGGTCATGAAAGGAATCCCTAGTGATGGGATTAGTGCCTTTATAAGAAGAGACACCAGAGAGTTTGTACAGCCCATTTTCCCCCACCACAACCATAGGGCAGCTACTTACAAGCTAGGAAGAAAGCTTTCCCCAGAAACCATCCATGCTGGCACATTAATCTTGGACTTCTAGCCTCCAGAACTGTGAGACAATAAATTTCTGTTGTTTAAGTTGCGTATTTTGTTATGGGGCAGCCTGAGCTGACTGAGACTTGGTAGAAGCCTAGAAAAAAGGCAGCTCTTAGTTAACAGTGAGGAGACAGGAAACTGTGGGAGTGGAGGACACAGCATGGCCTTGGGCATCTGGATTCTATATAGTGATGTTCAGCTGTACAGAGCATCAGCTGAATAGAGCTTGAGACTTCTTAGGTCACAACGTAGTATATTAAATGATTTTCATAATAATGACCCTGATATATGAAGAAAGGGTTGAATTGTTTTCTGTTTAAGGCTATAAAAGATTTAAATCTGTATTAGAAATATTTCCATCCAAGATAATTGAAATTGTTGGTGAACTAAGTTTTCTGCTATTCAGAATGCCTTGTTCCTCATAATTTCCATGAGCCTTTTTGAGTTGTTACTCTATTTTTCAATGTAAAGGGGGTGAAGGTAAGTTTCTACTTTTCCTTGTCCTAAAATTATATTTGAAACAGGATCACAAGACTTGTGTCATCCTCAAACCAAGATCAAGTGATTTCTAACACTTTTCCAAGTTTTCTAGAAAGGAGAGAGACATGAAAAGCTTTTCTGGGAAGGCTAAGATCATGGTCTTGGGTCCAGTCACAAATGGGCTGTGGGCAGGCCTTTGCTCCTAAATCTTTCTAACAGTAAAAAATGGGAAGAGAATTTCTTAGATTATATAACCTACCTATTAATATAATTTTTTAAATTATATATTTCTCTGTCATATAAGAAGAAATATAAAGCTTAAGTAATTTATAAAATACAGAAGTACTCAGGCTTTGTCTAACTTCTAGACCAAAAAACAAAAAGCAAACCACCTGTACCCATTTCTGTAACACTTCCTACTATCATCTCCACCAGCCCCCACCTCCATTGAAAAGCAGTGCTTTAGGGCAAATGTTTGGTGGTCTCTGTTGTATAAACTGCTTGCCATACCATCTGCTCTTTACTCTTATTTTATATGTGTGTGAGTAGCAGTTTCCTTTTTCACTTTAGACAGCTCACTCCAGCTCTTGGGATCATTGAGACTGGTAGAGTGAAGAGTACTGGACTAGTGGTCAGGACACCACAGGCTTAGTCCAGTTCTGTTTCTGGCTAGCACTGCTCTGGAACTCAGCATCATCTGTCAAAATGATCCCCATAGCCCCTTCCATCCTTACTAATCTTACTAATTCATCTATTCTCAAACTACTGTTACTAGGATTTTGGAAGGGTGAAGTTGAGTTCTTTCTCGGTCTTATGGTTCTCAAATTTTAATGAACATAAGAATGACTTATGTTCCATAAGAGGAACTTGAAAATATGGATTTCCAGTTCTACTCCCAGGGATTCTGATACAGTTGGAATATTGTTTTAATAAGTGTCCCAGGTGAATCCGATGCAGGTATCTACAGGTCACAGCCCCCAAAATACCGTCCTAGTAAGTTCCAAATATGGTACAATATTTTTCTTAGTTTATTATGGAGAGGCTGAGAACCAGTTATTTTTATTTCTTATAAACAAAATATGACTGTGCAGTGTAGTTGTAGCAGAGATAGTAAAAAAGAAAGTTGATATCCTTTGGAGTTGGTTTGAAGGCCTTAAAACATTTTGTTTTGAAATGCCTTCATGTGCTAATAGATACCCATCTGAGGACATTTAGGTTCATTTCCTTTCTGAGACACTTAAGTCATTCTTTCCTGTGATTAGCTGATTTTGTAGTATTGTCTAGAGAAAAATATGTTTAGTACTTAATTCTAGTTGTTAAAGCAAAGATAAGGGGAGTGGAAATTACTTATTAGCATTTGTGCAAAAGTATGATGGTACCACTGCAGGTATTAATTCTAAGAAAATCATTGATTTTGTAAACTCATTTTCCAACTATTTAGCTTAATATTGGTATTATTTCTTTAAGTATTTGTTCTTTGGAAGGACTCTGGAGTTTCCATTCTTGTAGTAAATGCACCACTTTTTTCCACTTGCTTCCTCACATTTCAAATAAATTTGTTAGGTTGTTCTCCTGTTTCCTGGGATGTAGCTATCACGTGTTTGAGGAAATCTGCCTGAACATGACTCTCCCTATTATATGACAGCAGTATTCCTTTTTTGTTCACTTGAGAATCTAAAAACATTTATAGCAGATAGTATTTAGATTCTACCTCTTTTAAGCTTAGTGACTTTGTACACAATTATACTTTTACATATAATATTGCCTTTAATTTGGATGCCTAAACCCTTAAAGCAGGCTTTTCTTTTCTCAAGGTTGGTGTGAGCAAGATAGTTCCACATGACTACTTCCTTCCCTTTGTTACTTGGGCAGGGTTGGCAAATATGCTGGGCTGCTGTTCACCTCCTTTAACAGATTTCACTAAATGGTCACCACATTCTTTCTTACTGAACCAGCCATAGTCTTAGAATCAGCAATAGAGCTCCAGGTGTTTGCTACATTTGGCAAACACCAGGCATCTCTAATTGTCACTTCGTTTTATATCCTAAGCTATTAGTATAAATACCTCGGGAGACCATGACAAAAGGAATAGACAGCATCAGATTTTCTTCCACCACCTCCCTGCAGTTTTACTGAGATATTATTGACAAATAGAATTGTATAAATGTAAGGTGCACAGTGTGGTGATTTGATATATGTATTCATTATGAAATGATTACCACAATCAAGTTAGCTAACACATCTATCATCTCATATAGTGACCACTTTTTTGTGGTGAGAACAATTAAGATATACTCTCTTAGTAAATTCCAAGTATGTATATGATACAGTATTATTAACTGTAGTCACCATACTGTACATTATATCCCCAGAACTTACTCAAAACTAAAAGTTTGTACTCTCTGACCAGCATCTCCCCATTTCACCTACCTCCCAACCTCTGGCTACCACCATTCTATTCTCTGTTTCTATGAGTTTGACTTTTTTATAATAGGTTCCACATATAAGTGAGATCATGGAGTATTTGTCTTTCTCTGATTTATTTCACTTAGTATAATACCCTCAGGTTCATCCATGTTGTCACAAATGACAAAATTTCCTTTTTTATGGCTGAATAATATTTCTATGGGGGGTTGTGACAGAGAGAGAGGTAATTTTTTATCCATTTATCCATTGGCAGATATTTAGGTTGTTTCCATGTCTTTGCTATTGTGAGTAATGCTGCAACAAACATGGGAGTGTAGTTATCTCTTTGAGCTACTGATTTTGTTTCTTTTGGATATGTACCCAGAAGTGGGATTGCTGGATCATATGGTGATTCTATTTTTAATTTTTTGGGGAACCTCCATACTGTTTTCCATAATGACTGTACCAATTTACATTCCTACCAACAGTGTACAAGGTTTCCCTTTTCTTCATATCCTTGTTAACACCTGTTATGTCTTGTCTTTTTGATAATAGTAGCCATCCTAACAGATGTGAAGTAATATTGTGGTTTTGATTTGCATTTTCCCTGATGATTAGTGACATTGAGCACCTTTTAATGTTCCTGTTGTGGCCATTTGTAAGCAGCAGGTTTTCATGACTCTTTATCATTTAAAGTGTACTCTTCAGAACTATTATTTCTAAAATATACAGGTAGCACTTATTGGATTGTTTTGTAGAATAGAGAGGGGCTTCCAATTCCAGCTTCTACTATAGCTTTGTCTGGGAAGAATGTCAGTCTTAGTGCTTCTTTGGAAAGCCTTTAAAGGTGGTTATCTGTTTTTTCTCATACTTGTTTATTCCTTCATGTAAAACTTTTATTTTTGAAGATCTTAATGTTAGGACATAGGTCACATATAAATAAGATGTAACGCTGGCATAAGGAACTCAAAGTCTATCTAGAGAGGCAGATTAACAGGAGTTCTATAGTAGGTGATGGGTGTTGAGTAAAATTGGGGGGAAAGAATGTTTTTAAAAAAGAGGAGAGGGTGGCTTCATAAAGGAAGTGATGTTGGAGCTGAGTCTTGAAGGATAAGAAGGAGTGTCCCCAGCAGAAGGGGAAGAGAGGACATTCTGAGTGACAGAGGAACCTGTTCACAAGCAAGGAAGTTACAGTTTATCCTTTTGGCTTTAATTGTAAAATCCTTAAAGTAGAATTAGATAGGATTTGAACTGAGTTTCTGGGTAGTAGTATTTGTTGGTAGCCCATTAATTTGTTTCAAACTTTTTATTTCAAGAAAATATGAGAGTACAAACATTTTAGTTGCATTTTATATCTTTGCCTCTCCCTAGCAAGGGTGTTTCAAACTCTTTTCAACCCTGTTTTCTAGGAACTCGAATCATTTATGATCGAAAATTTCTGTTGGATCGTCGCAATTCTCCCATGGCTCAGACCCCGCCCTGCCATCTGCCCAATATCCCAGGAGTCACTAGCCCTGGCACCTTAATTGAAGACTCCAAAGTAGAAGTAAACAATTTGAACAACTTGAACAATCATGACAGGAAGCATGCAGTTGGTAAGAGAATGACAGTGTTGGGGACCAAGAGGGTGATTCCTGGACTTTGAATGTCTATTTACTATAGGTTGAAAAAATGTTGATGCTTCAGTTACAACTGATGTTCAGCCATGTGTCTCTAAGGTTCCCCCTCCTCTCCCAAAGGTTTATGGAAACCCTGTGTTCTAAATCATAATCAAATCTAATTGAGTTAGTGGGGGAAAAGAATCCAGTGTCAGAATGGTAAAACCCCATGACTTGGTGAAGCATGCCTTAAGGACTACCTGGCCTAGGCTTTATTGGACTAGGGCAACACACACACAGAAAACAGAACAATTTCATAGCCACCATTTCCATCACCCTCAGGTGATAGACCTTGTTTCTTACAAGAAGAATGTCCTTTTTCTGGTGTGGTGGAAAGCAGTATGGTTTGTTTCCCCCATTTTCCAGAACTGCCTATAATATTTACATAACCCTCCCCCCCTTTTAGTAATGAGCCCTCTTGATCTCTGTAGAAGCAGAATAGTAAGGTGAGAATGGCCAGCTCCTGAAGTACACCTCGGCCTGCACTTGGTGACCCCTAGGTGTAAGCCAGCATTCTGCTTTATCAAATTCCAAATGAGTTTTTAATGGACAAAGTGTCAATTCAGAGCAGGGCCAAAGGTCAAAACGTCCAGAAGAAGATGCTCACCTGATGGATAGCAAAGAGCTCCCCCAGGAGCTGCTGTTTGGTCAACCTGGAGTAAAAGAGACTCTTGGAAAGGTTTCACTTGTGTCCTTTCCCCCCAAAACCTTCTCCCCATATGTGATGGGACTGCCATTCTTTTTCAAATTAAGACCAGCCAAACCAACGCAGAATAATTGTTTGAAGGTAGCAGAGAGTGGGACAGTCTGAATTATTTTTTGAATCTCATATAGAGAGAATGATAATAAAAACTCTTTTGCTTTTTTTGTGTGTGATAAACTTTTCATTTTATTTGTCCGAACTAGGGGATGATGCTCAGTTTGAGATGGACATCTGACTCTCCTGCAAGGATTAGAAGAAAAGCAGCAACGCTAATACTTGTGTGTACCTGATTTGCCAATAGGATCAACAATGAAAAGGAGGCAATACCAGCAGTCCCGTTGCAGTCGCCACCTCCCCTCCCCTTCCCTCGTGTGCCAAATGATGGGAAGATGAGTGTCATCTGACCATTCTTCTCCCTGTTTCCCGTTCCCATTCCTAGTTAGACAGATTAGATTGAAGGCCCTTGGTGTATTTCTGTAGAGCTAAGCAGCCCATAGAGGAAAACATTAAACTGTGGCTTCCCTGGTCATTTTTTATTGAGAACTAACCCCTTCAAATGTATCCCAGATCAAATATCAACCTACCAACAACTGCCTGGCTGGGAAGTCTGGGGGAGGGATACAGAGGTGTGTGGGTTCATCATCGTTCATGTTCCTTACCCTCTGTCTCTCCTCCTCGTATCCCACCTCTGGTTAAGCGCTGCGAGAGTCTGGGTTTGGGGTCTTTAAAATCATCAGGGAGAAATGATAAAAAGAGAGCTGCTTTCCCTTTTACCTTGAGATGTTTGTCGTTAGGGATAGCACAGTTGGTGCAACTCCCGTAGCTTATCTTGTGACACTGTTTTGAGGTCCACTTCCCTTCTTTGCTCTGGGAGGAATGTCTTCCCATTCCTTTCCTTTTAAACCCTTTACATCAGAAGGGAGCCCTTGCTAACCAGCTTTGGTCTTCTTCTGTCATTCCTCCCTGCTTGCATCTTATTGCAGGGAGAGTCCTTTTGTACTTTGAGATATCTAGGTGATTTTGTCTGCTCCCAAAGCAGGTCCATACCAAGTAATAGAGGCACCGTGGCCTCCACTTGGTGCATTAGGCCTGATCATAGTATTCTGCCAGACAGTACTTAAGAATGACCTCAGAACAGTGTTGACCAATTTGAGTGCCCAGTCTCAGTAATTATTTTTAAGTCCAATGAGCATTGTGATATTTGTTCTTGGATTGCAGTTTCCTATGTTTTGAACTTAAAGTTGATTTTCAGAATGTTTCTAGAAAATAACTATTTTTTTTTCCTTTATGGACCTGCTTTGTTTGGCTGCTGGGATAGATAAGCATGGGCTTTAAAATGTATTCCTCCCAGTTTTCTTGCCTTTCCCATTCTTTTCTTCCTGTCCTCCCCTGCTCCCTCCCTCTCTTCCTCTCTCCTTCCTTTCCTTTCTTTTTCTCTGCCAGGCCATTTTTCAAATTTACATCAAAGATACCTCAAGTGTTGGTATCTGATAATATCTGTCACTCCTCAGATAAGAGGAGTGACCTTTTATTTTTAAGATGACGACAGACCTATTTTTAGATACGTTTTCAGTACAATTTTGAACAGCAACTTTTTAATGAAACATCTTCCAGTGTTAGGAAGGTAAGAAATGTCCATAGGCAAGTCTGCTGTTCTATGTTACCATCCTTCGTCTCCCTGAGTCTCTTAGGAGCTCTTTCCTTCCTCCTCTAGTTTTGGGTGTGCATGTTTGGAGTTTATAGTGGGTGGTTTGTAAAGCTAGACCATTCTGCCTTGATATCGGTGTTCATGAAAGCCTAATTATTTTCCTTACCCCTTTGCTTTTGCGTTCCTTCTCCCTACCTCTCCTGCGACTATTGACTGGCACGATAATCTCAGGAGAGTAACTCCCCCCATAGAAAGACTAAAGCATCCATTCCCTCATAGAAAGACAAATAAAGTAGCCCCTAGTGTCCTGGGAATTTTCTGGTAGGGTTTGGTGCCTTGAACCCTCTTATTAAGAAATCAGATCCCAGGGTGAGAGTAACAGGCCAATTGGCTAAGAAAGAAAACTGTTTGTTTTTCTTTTGAACTATGAAAAGACCCTGTTTGTGAATACATTTAGAAAGAAGAGAGGAAGGATGTCTACAGAACTTTGTTCTGGTTTTTTTGCTACAAAATGTGAATAGTTCAAAGTGAAAACCTTTTGTGATGGTTGATGTCTCTCAGGAATAAGCTGGATCTCCAATGTTTTGGGGATGCTCTGAGTCTCAAAAATTGATAATCAGAAAAGTATTTTTTGTTTGTTTGTTTAATGTAACCCTGTTCTGATTTTAATTAAACTCCAAATTTCGTCTCACATACTCTTGGAAAAACTTAAGTTGCGCTGTAATTTGCATAAGAAACTTGCTCAGGACTTCTTTGTACCCTGGGGAGCTTGATTCTTTGGGAATGAAGCTTTTCATTCTTCGTACACTGGCCTTGTCATCCTATGGAATCTGACTCCAACTAGCAGCTAGTCAGCCTGTCAGTGAGCAGAATGGTATGCTCTTCTTAATCCTTACTATATATGAAAACCTGGCTTCCTTATTGAACAGTGGGGAGTGGATTTAAAACATGAGAGCTTAAGTAGTATCAAGATGCCATTTTCCTTTTTCTTGCCATCTTGGGGCAAGAAAGCTCTGCGTGTGGTCCCCTAATCAGTGGACATGTTTCTAGTATTTCTGGGGCGTATTAGCTGTATAATGCAGCAGCTATCCAATCCCTTGTCCTTCTCTGCAAGGACTTCCTTACTGCATGGGTCAGTTGTTTCCTTGAGTCCACCACTATTAGACTTTGACCTCCATCAGTCAGCATTTTAAGTTTTTTATAGAGACAGGGTCTTGTTCCGTTGCCTCCCTCGGCCAGAGTGCAGTGGTGTGACCATAGCTCACTGAAACCTTGAATTCCTGGGCTCAAGGGATGCTACTGCCTCAGCCTCCCAAAGTGCTGGGATTATAGGCATGAGCCACTGTGCTCGGCCAAATCAGAATTTTAAAAATGATTCTATAAGGCATGAGAGAAATTGACAACAGATGATACCTTTGTGTCATGCCTCATAGAATTGTTTTTAGAGCAAGCCAGAGTCGAGGTTTACCTCTGGATGTTTGAAAGGAACCTCACAGATGAAGCCCTACATGAATAATACATCCTGGCTTTTTTGGAGGGGAAGGAAGACCTTTAGGTTACCACTTGAATGAGATGATTCTTATAAAATCTTCATGACCATTTTCTTTTTATGAGGAAACCGTATTTCTATAGTTATGGGGACAGTCAGTCTTAATAGAAGTGACCTCCTCCACATCCCAGCAGGAGACTTGTATTGCCATGATTCTACTTTCTTTATAGGTGATTCATTGAATTCACCAGTTCTCATATTCTTTTTAAATACGTATGGCATTCTCAAGAGCATAGGCGTAAAGAAGCTGGCTTCTAGGTATTGGGCTTCCAAGCTGAGAGTTTTGTCCTTCCACCTATATTAGTTATCCATTGCTGTGTAACAAATTACCTCCAGCTTTAATATCTTAAGGTAACAAACATTCTCTGTTTCTGTGGGTTAAGAATGTGGGAGTGAGCAGCTTAGCATGAGGGTTCTGGCATGGGGTCTCATGGAGTTGCAGTCAAGATGTGGGCAGGGGCTGTAGTCATCTGGCTGTTGGCAGGATGCCTCAGTTTCTTCCCACAAGTGTTTCTCTATAGGGCAGCTTGAGTGTTCTCACACCATGTAGGCTGGCTTCTCCCTGGGCAGTGTATCCCAGAGAGACAGGCAGGGGAAGGACAAAGCTGCAGTGCCTTTTATGACCTAGTCTTCGAAAGCACACACCATTACTTCTTATTCTCTTTAGAGGCAAACCACTAAGCTCAATCTACACTCAAGGAGAGAGGAATTACACCCCACTACTGAATAGAGCAGTATCAAAGAATTTATGGACATAGCTTAAAACCACCACATCCCAAAAAGGATGAAACCAGGTCAACAGGGAGGTAGGTTTAATCTAGATAAGCTGAGAGATATTGCTACCAAAACCAGTTCTCTAAGGTGTGCATCACCAAACTGGGGTAGAAGGCAGTCTCTCTTTCCCTGAAGCTACCTGCTAGTTTTGAGAGGGGTGGTGAGAAATGGCAATTCCCAGGAGAAGTATATCCAGACATCTGCCTATCAGCAGTTCAGGGATGCTAATTTGCAAGTCCTGGACTTGGTGTCTCTAAGACTCATTTGCCACTTTTATTTTCCTTTAGCCAGGAATTGACAAAGGAATTGGGACTTTCCAGCTGAGCCACTAAAGCTGTTTTATTTAGAGTTGGAATTGTCAAGCAAACAGGAATTAGATGTTATTGAGCTGAAGAAAAGAAAGCAGTTCATATTCGGGGTGAAATAGAGGATGGTATCAGAAAAACAGGTTCCCATCGGTCTCTCCAGCTACACCAGCTTAAACAGACTTGGGTCAGATCTCTCACCCAAGCAGCAACTTCTCAGTAAAACAGGGAACATCTGAAAGTTACAAGTGTCTGCGTGACTGCGCCTTTAAATCCAGTGTGCAGGTTAACTCTGCGTCCCATCTTGTTCTGAGCTTCTTAATGCAAGCGTATTCTTAAAGAGAATTGATCCTGTCTTCACCCTCAAGAAAAACCAGATGAGGCTTGTCAATTCAGTATATTCTTAGTGAATGTGTTTCTGGCAAGTCTATTGGTTTCAGACACCTTAAAGATGCATATTCTTGTTTGGATTTACGCTCTGCCCCTTTCTGGCATTTTCTTATCTTTAGCTCTGCTGGCTTTGGAGTATACTTGAATAAGAAGCATTGCTGCTAAGGCAGCTGTACGAAAAGGTACTTCTTCCAAAAGTAAGGAACTCATCTTTGGAGCACCTTCAAATTAATTTTGTTTTTCCTTATTTTGAAATGGATTCAAAATAAATGGTCTTTTGGTGTTTGGGTTTCCAGCTCTTTGGGACTTTCAGACCTTAACCTTCCTAGTTCAAGCACCATTAGTTAAAGTCCTTCATTTCCATTAGAGTGCAGCCTGCTAGATAAATGGGTTTCACGCCCAGAGGCCATCATTTGGCCAGTTTACGGAGAGGGCCTGCTTTGCTTTGAATCAAGGCAACTGGTGAAGGCGCTCAGTATGTTGGCAGCAGTATCCCAGAGATTGAATCTATTTCTGTTCTCCTCATCTTGGATACCAGCTGCTTGAAGCCAGGGCCCTTCACTCTGCATTCCACTTTAGAGAGGAAGCCCCACTGTCTTTTTCTGGTTCAGAGCTGTCCCTTCTTGCCATATGAATAGATGCACACGTGCAGCTATTTACTACCCTGCGAAACCCAATCACTTACCTGCCTGTAACATCTGGAAAGGCACATTCGTTTTAAAGAAACACTGTTTCTTTGGGAGGGCACTTTCTGCAGGACTTTGGTGGGGCCTTAGTTACCCCCACAGTTCTTTACCTCTCAGCTTTTAATGAAAGATGAATCAGATTTTGGTGCAGTCAGGTCACAATTCTTTAAAATGCTTACACCCAGGGGCATTTCCTATTTCTAGTGATGGCTTTCCACTGTGGTAGTGGAGTTTCTTGAGGCTAGCTCACAGAATTTCTAACTGAATACTGTAAGGATGATTGATAGATACTTGCCTTTTCAATTAATCATATTTTCACCTTTCCCACCCTCTGGAATTTAAATTTCTTTCTCTAGGCTGGTCCTGGAAATTAATATCTTTTGGTAAAGCTTAGATTTAGAAGGCTTCTGAGTCCCTGTACAGATGGTCTGTGGTTTCTCTTTGCTTACTGACCTCTGCCTGCAGCCTGGCAGACCATACTGTATATCACGGATGTCCAGGGGAAAATAGAACTGAGGTGAAATACGTTCCCTGGGTACTTAAACTGTCATTCTGCCACCTTTCTAATGGTGAGAGGCTGGTGGAGAGATGCTGCGATGCTTGATAATCATTTGGCCACACGGAAAATTCCAAAGGGAGCTCTTGCTGGTGCTTTAAACCAAAACTCCTGGACACTTAGAGAATTCCATGAATCTAGCACAGAATAACCATTCTTGCCCAAATGTACACCCTTTCTCTCAATTTAAAAAGAAAAATTCAAGCCCAGGCCAAGGGTAATTTTTACTGGAAACCAGGGGAGTGTGGGAGGGAGGGAACTAAGCAAGTTGTGGGTGAGCCATCCTGCTCCTACCTGGTGTCTGTATCGGGATCACCCAGCACCGTGTGCCAGTGCCTTGCCTTCACTGCAGATGGAGCCCAACCTTGTCCACCTGGGTGAGGAGACCCTCTGCCACCCCAGGGGTAAACCTTAAAGAAGGGGTCTTGAAGAGCCCAAAGGACACTCACATGCTAAGGTGTCCATTTTAAGCATCTTAAAAGATTTTATTTAATAAAAATAGCCCTTCCCTGTCTTAGTGCTACCAATGGCCAAGTTCCATCCATTCTGAATGGAAAAGCGGAGACTGCCAGCACTTTCCTTGTCTTCCCTCTGTCTCTCTGATGTGTCGTCTCTTCACCCACCCTCCCATCCCATCCGTCCCACTATTGTGGATGGATAGCAGAGGGCACTGTGCAGTCCTTGAGGCAGTCCTGTGTGATCCCATGATCAATTTGTTTTTTTAACTGTCCTTCCAAACCAGCGGGTGTTTGGAAATTAGGGAAAAAATTCAGTTCTCATCAATGGTTGCTGTTATAGTTAAATCAATAAAGATCTCTTGAGTATCAACTTGGTGTTTTAATTTTTTAAAAATTTCAGGTGATTCAAACTCATACTAACCTAAAAAAAAAAAAAATTTCAGGTGAAATCTGACCGAGGGTTATTTCACATTTGGGGAGTCTTGGCTGGTAGGGAGGTGTGCAAAGGTAGTTGGGCTGCTTTATGTATCAATCCTCAACACATGTAGCTCACTTTGTCAATCTGGGCCTATATATGCAAGATGTGACCCTTTCCTCGGGAGCAAGACCCTGGTTCTCTGCTCAGGAGCTTGGAGGCGAACATCTCTCTGCTGGCCTGAAACCACATGATGCCCTTCTCTGGGCACCAGACTTAAGGAGCCCAAACAACTTTTCCTTTCTCTGAGGAGGGGCTGCCCGTGGCCCAAAGCACACCTGTTAGACACCCACCCTGTCTGATGTCTTAAATTGGGTTGTGCTGCAGGGGCATCAGATTCCTTGCTATTACAATCCAGCAAGTCTTGCTCGTTAGTATTGAGGACAAACATTCTGTCCTTTTGTGTTGTAGAGCTTGTGAACAGAGGTCCACAGAATAAAATGACTTGAGGAAGCTTCTCTGTTAAGACTGCAGAGGTTCAGGGCACAGGCTTTGGAGTCGGACAGCTTCAGTTCCAGCTGTGCTGCTTAGTAACCATGTCACCTCCAGCAGCATTCTTACTCTCTAAGCCTCTATTTTCTCTGAAACAGGGTCAAGAGGTAACTTCTAGGTTGTTTTGAGGCTCAGGTGAGACCATAGAGAGCCCAGAGCCTGAGAGTTCAGTAAATAGTAGTTCTTGTTAAGGGACTCAAGCACAGCCCATTTGGCAGGGACAACCAGAGGTGGTTCGCTCAGTCTCCTGTTTTGAGAGTGGAGCATGCTTCACCACTGCAGCCAATCACCTAGTCATGGGATCTCTAGAAGAACTAAAGAATCTCTTTAAGGGAGGTTGAGGCCAAAATAACCTTAAAAGCACTTTCATACTTGTTTTACTCTGCCCCAAAAGCAATTAGGATAGAGGGATAAGGATCTTACTGCTAATAAAAAAGTGAGGCTTTTCTAGATGGAGATAAACCTCAGGTTATGGTGCTGAGGGTCACAGCCACTTCCCACATCTTTGTATTCTGTGTTTCTGCTTCTCTCACAATGTCTTTCCTTCTCTCCACGCCTACCTACTGCAAGGCCCACCCACTGCCTTAGCCAGGGAGAGCAATGGATCCAATTCTTCCCACTCGGGACTTGGCACTGCTTAAGGAATGGTAGACCTTTGCCTTCAGAGCAAGTTAAAATAACCGACTATTAAAACCCCAGGTTTAGGCAGGACACAGTTCTCGAAGGCTGTGTTTCCTGACTTACAAAGCCTCCAGCAAGCACATGGGGCCCAGAGCATGGAGCTGGTCCCTAGGCTTGGGTAGGTAGGCATTGCCCCAAATACTTCTGTCTGGGCAGAATGACCCTGCTGCTGGCATAGCAAACACTGACCTTTCAGCAGGGGTCAGCAAAACAGGAGTTAAACTGCTCTGTCCCTGCGTCTTTTGCTTGACATGAGGCAATGCCTTGTCGTCAGGTTTGCTCTGAGCCAATAGAACCGCTAACTGTAAACACTCTCACAAGCCATAGCCACAAATAGCTTGACCTTTCACTCTCCTGGCCCCAGCCATATAAGAACTGTTGGGTACCTATTTAGAAGATGCTCTGAAGTCCTGGGGTGGGATTTTCACTCCTAAGTTAGAACTTCAGTTCAGTAGCAGGATTGGGTTCAAACGTTTTGTTGCAAAGGCTAAGGTCTCAATCCAAAGCTAGGTGAGCAAAAACCCCTAGATGGTATTAGGAACAGTGTGCGTCCCGAGGGCTCAAGAGGCTAGAGCTCAGCTAGCTGTGTGGTCAGGCCAGGAGGCCTCTGGGGTCTCATTTAGAAAAGGGTTCTGTGTGTGGAGTCAGATGCAGAACCCTCTTATTCTCAATTGTGGTCAGACCTGGGTAGGTCTATTTCCAGCCCTTGCAGTGAACAGTTGCATTAACTTTATTGCTAAAGCAAGGCATTGAGATTTCTCAAGCCCAGGCCTGGCTCTAGCAAATCTAATGCTTAACCTGGGCCAAGATGACCGCATTGGTTTAACTGACTTAATCAAGGCTGTAGATGAGTTTATCTAAACTCAACAGGGTCATACATGATTGGAATCATTTTCCTAAGGCTGGAACACAACTGGACAGGCTTCTTAGGAAAGGAGGGTGGGGGCAGATTTACTGTGGACTCATCCCCAATAAAATGGGGCCCTTGCTCCAAACAACAATAAAATAGTCCCTGTTTTTGCATTCTCAGTGATGCTTAATCCAGAAGATGAAGATTTGTGTTCAGGAGTTTTCCTATAAGAAAGCTTCGGTTCCTTTTGCTGTGCTACTACACTGAACCTGAAATGCGGTCAGTCCTAGAACCCTGAGTTACAAAAGAGCTGATAAAGTTTAGATAAAGGGGACATGGCATGGACTGGGCTTAGCAGGTTTTATAAGCTTTAAAGGGAGATGGGGATGAGGCCCGGAAGACAGTCTATGGCTTAAGACTCATGGTTCTGAGCCTACCAACAGACATGTAACTATGAATGCATGAGGCTCCACCAGCCTCCCTCTTACAAGAGGCGGCTGAGCAGTGAATTGCTCACCTGATGTTACACAGCTTCTCAGTGGCCGAGTTGCGACCATAACCCGAGTTTCCTGCCACCCAGGGTATGGCCTTCACCTCTGCTGGATAGGAAGCTCGGGGCCTCATTAATAATAGCACGCATTGAGAGACTGAGGTGCGTTGTCGCCAGCTGTAATATCTGCCAGAGCAGACTGACTTGGGGATGTCTGAGAGCTCCAGCTTCTGTAGTCCAAAATGCCCAGTCCGCTAGGATGAGTTCCTGCCTCTCCAAAGGCACCAGCTGGCCTAGGAGAACTAGACAATGGCTTTACTGTTTGTGCAACCCAATAGCAGAGACCCACTCCAGGGAGCCTCTGGACAAGGCCAACAGATTGCCGCCAGCCTGTCAGAAAGATTGGGGGGGCCCTCCCCCAATCTGGCCTGAGGCAATGAAAGGGACAGTGGTACTTAATCTTTGGGGAGGGGCAGGTCACAGATCATATGAAAGCTACAGATGACTTTGTCCCACCTCAAAAATGAAGGCACATATGTCCCAACTTTTGCATACAATTTCAGGGGGTTCACAGGTTTAAACAAATCCAATAAAGAACTCTTGCACTTGTGCTTTTACTTGCCACTGTCTTTTTAGTAAAGAGAAAACCTAGCAAGTGCCCTTCTCGGGCTTCCTCCTCCCTCTTCCGGATGCGGCCTCTGTGCTTGGCCAGACTCCAGAGAGCCCTTCATTTACAGAGTGGGCAGCCCCTTCCTCTTCGGTTCTGGTGGGTAGGGCAGTGTCTCCCCTGTTTCTCCTCACTGGATTAGACGGCTGTCACGTCTTCCAGGATCTTCCCAACCTTTCGGAGTGTAGGCAAATCCAGCATTCCCTCCAGGATCACCTCAAAGGCACCCACATTCCTCCACGACCATGTCTTCGTGGCGATCTAGGAGCACTCTGCCGTTGTCCACGTACAGCATGCTCAGGGGCTTGGTCTTCACTGGGGCACAGCAGGTGGAAGGGACCCGGTGGGGCTGGTAACGTTTCAGCAGACTCTGTAAGAGGGAGCAGAGGAGTCAGTTCACGTCCCAGTGGGAAGATCAGAATAGTATTTCTGGGTAAACAGTAAAAAAAGTTAAAGTCAGTTTCTGAGTGAAAAAAATTATTTTCATAAAGGAGTCAGCATGCCGATACATCAACTCTAATGTCTAAACTTTAGCCTTTTCTTTTAAAAGACTTTAAACAGAAAGATTCAAAAAGTTACATGCGTCTGGGGAAAGCAGTAGCTAATTTATAAGATCTACTGTTCTAGTCTAGAATGAATGCCAATTTTTAAACTATTCCAAGAAATTTCTGGAACTATGATTAGTTCCAGAAATATGAAGCAGAGAATCACATGGAAATTCTTACGGGAATAGTTTTGTTTGCCAGAGAAGGGCAGATGTGAGTCAATAGGAGAAAAGGTAACAACGCCTTGGCATTTTGTAACCAGGCCCTGTCCCTTGATCTAGCAATGTCTTTTCTGATCAGTGTCAGAGTTGGCCATTGGGACTGTCTGGGTCTCTGTGGTCATCCTGCATGTGGCTTGGTGGAGTACGTGGTGTTGAGTGAGACCCATGGGACCCTTGCCAGGACAGCTCCTCTGAGGCTCTGGCCCCACCAGAGGCCCTGTGAGCTCAGCTCACATGCTCATGCTCCCCTGAGCCCCTGAACCACACCTGAGGCTTGGCATGGAGGATACTGCAAGTCCAAGAGAGCCATTCCAGGCTTCACGGAGTAAAATGAAACACTTTGGCTCCATATGATCTTTGGGAACAGGGCAGGCCACCTTATTAGGCTCTATTTTCTGTTCTCTCCATCTCATTCTCCATCCTAACACCAGTCCTTCTGTTCTTAGACCTTAGGCTGGTTAGTGGCACCTGGTGGCAGCCTATGGCCTTGTCTACTTCTGTGAAATGGGTAGTCTATTCCTGTTTTAGGCAGCAAAAATACCATGGCTGGAACAGTATTATTTTAACCATAGCCCCATAAATGTGGCCCCCATTTCATCAGCGACGGTTCTAGTGAGACAATACAACAAACGTGCCTATCTCCTGCCAACTACTATACATGGTGCATGCATGTCATCTCATTAACCCTACAGCATCCCTGTGAAAGATGGCGTTACCATCGCCATTTACAGGTGGGAAAACTGAGGCTAGAGAGAGTAAGCGGCCTGACCAATATCACATAGCTAGTAGGGAGTTCAGTGCAGGCCTGTCCATCCCCAAAGTCCAGATTCTGAACTTCCTTCCCTAGAATGTCAGGCTGAGAAGGAGTTGAGATCCTCTGGTCTGTCCCCCACCCAGTTTTATGAAAGACAAGGAAAAAGTCCCAGGGAAGCAATGTGTTTGAGGCTACCCAACACGATGTGACTCCTATAAGCTCTAAGAGGATGCTGCGATCGGGTCATCTCTATATCCCCGATACCCAGTGCAGGATCTGGCACCCTGTAGGTGCTTAAATAACTGAATGAATGGACACAGTAATTTAATGGCCAAGCTGCAGTCCTGTCCCCCTGATCCAGGAACATGTCCCCATAGCTTATGGCCTCGCTTTCCCCTCAAGCCCTGGTATCACACCTGGATGTACGCATGGTTGGTCGGATGGAACTCCTCCCCCACGGGGTTGGGACACTCGCCCTCACAGCGGTAGGCGTCGTAATGCTTGGGGTAGATGATCCAGGAGCCCCATCCGATCAGGTTGAAGTCCACCTGGAACTTGACCTTCCGACACAGTTGGCTTCTGTCTGGCAAGTGATGTCGTCGGTGCCTGCTGCCGGCCTCCTGGGAGAGCTGGCCCTCCTGGGCCCGCCAGGAGCTCTCAGCTTCCCACAGCAAGGTGGAGCCACCCAGCCGCCTCTGCTCCCGCGGGAGGTTGGAGTAGAGCACGAGGAGCACGTTGTCGGCAGGCGGTGTCCGGGGCCACGGCCAGCACTCTCGGGCCGCACTGGACATCTGTTCCTCCAGTGCCCCAGGGCGCTTTAGCCACTTGGAGAGGGGCCGGGTCACCTCCAGGACCATGCTGCCGGAGGAAAAGGTGACCTGGGACACAGTAACTGTGAACAGGTCCATCCGAAGCCGCTCCAAGCAGTCGCCTTGGGCCTGCTGCAAATCTGGCTTGGGCTGGTGGAAAATCTCAATGGAAAGTGGGTCCTCGGCAGCGAAGGCCCCGGTGGCACCGGGCAGCTGCAGCCGGAGCTCGGCCCACGCCAGGTCCTCTTCTTGGCTCAGGAAGGAGAAGTCAAAAGTGAAGGTCCAGTTCTGCCCCTCGACCTCCACATCTGGGTGGGAGAAAACCAGGAGGGAAGCAGGGTAAGTGGGAGCCTCCCCCAAACTCAGTATGACCGCCACCATAGCTCATGCTGAGTCCTTGCCTTAAGTGAATCATCTCTTAAACTTCACCCAAACCCGACAGGTTGGTAATGTTTTTGTGTCCATCTTAGAGATGAGGAAAATTGAGGTGCAGAGAAGTTAAAGGACCTGACCAAGGTGTCATCCTTGGAAGGTGGCAGAACCAAGAGTAAATCTGGATTTGCCAGACTGCAAAGCCCAAACTCGAAATCACTGTTCTGCTATAGATACCCACCGTAGCTAGAGAAAAACTGGTAAAAATTAGATGAGTTCCATCTGTCCCTTCCCTCTGTCCCCTCACACAGGCCAACCCCTCAGCCTTCCAACCTATACCCTGGGCTTCCACTTACCCTCTGACCCTGGAGCAAGCCACCTTTTTGGGCTCTGTTTTCTCACTGGGAAGGGTGGCCTGTTTCATAGGCACAGTGAGCAAGAAATGAGCACATTGGAAAAGCTTGGAGCTTTTTAGGGAGCCAAAGACTGGCCACCCTCTCCCCGACCTAGTTCCTGAAGAAGGTGACAGAAACTTCGAGTTTTGGCAACCTTGCATATAGGTTTTTAAAGGTGTTTTAGCATGACCTGGCATGGCCCTTGCAGTTTTCCATTCAGTGGTCTTTCCTATCTACCTATCTGCAGGGCGCTCACCCCTCCTGCCCCAAATCATTCTTACACCTGGGGCACACAGACAGCTGTCACTCTCTCTCTCACACACACACAGAGCCCTGTCACACCCACCCCAAACAGCCAAACCCAAACTGGATGAGGATAAGGGAGCACATTCCATTTATTTTTGGTCTTAGACTAATTTCATCTGATGTCTCGGAATAGCAGGTATTTGTGAATCTTCAGGTCACTTAAAAGTGATCCTTGCCGGGTGCAGTGGTGCACACCTGTAATCCTAGCACTCTGGGAGGCCGAGGCAGGCAGATCGTTTGAGCTCAGGAGTTCAAGACCAGCCTTAGCAAGAGCGAGACCCCGTCTCTACTATAAATAGAAATTAATTGGCCAACTAAAAATATATAGAAAAAATTAGCCAGGCATCGTGCCACATGCCTGTAGTCCCAGCTACTTGGGAGGCAGGGGCAGAAGGATCGCTTGAGCCCAGGGGGCTAAGGTTGCTGTGAGCTAGGGTGATGCCACAGCACTCTAGCCCGGGAAACAAGAGTGAGACTCTGTCTCAAAAAAAAAAAAAAAAAGTGATCCTTCACTTTCAAGCCCAGTTTCCTCTTCTTTGCAATGGGAATAACAACACTACCCTCTCTGCATTATCACAGGACCCAGGGAAATAAAGAGGTTCATTGCTAAATAAAAGTCAGGGGTTGGCCGGGCGCGATGGCTCTCGCCTGTAATCCTAGCTCTCTGGGAGGCCGAGGTGGGCGGATCGTTTGAGCTCAGGAGTTCGAGACCAGCCTGAGCAAGAGCGAGACCCCATCTCTACTATAAATAGAAAGAAATTAATTGGCCAACTAATATATATAGAAAAAATTCGCCGGGCATGGTGGCACATGCCTGTAGTCCCAGCTACTTGGGAGGCTGAGGCAGCAGGATTGCTTGAGCCCAGGAGTTTGAGGTTGCTGTGAGCTAGGCTGACGCCACGGCACTCACTCTAGCCTGGGCAACAAAGTGAGACTCTGTCTCAAAAAAAAAAAAACAAAACAATAAAAGTCAGAGGTTATTCATTAGAAATAAAACAGAGTCAATAACTCCTGTGAATAGGTCCTGGAGGTAGGGACAATCTCTGATTTAGGTCCAGTCTGGGCAGACTGCATAACAGTTTAATTTTTTATTGTCTCACAGAGCATCTTTGTTCAGAGACTATGAATTTCTCTGGGAAATGCAGCTTGTATTATATTATAAAGGGGCAAGTCCCAGCTTCAGCCTCCTGGCAGCCCCTCCCAGCATCTCCAGCAGCTCTTTTTCACTTAATTTCCACTTCCCTCCTCATTAGCACCTGCAGGAGGTAATAACCGGCCCCTGACTAACAATCCAGAGGTGTGGCGAGGGGCTGACATTACCCGGTACCCATGGCCACCCGACCTGACTACCTGGGGGTTAGGAGGACACTATAGCAAGTCCTGGCCACCTGTACCAGGAGGCCAAGAGACAGTGAGTTTAAAAATATTTTAACCCAAGTATCTGCAAGTGGCCTTTTAGAAGAAGGCATTCCTGCTTACCAGTTAGGAGCAGGGGTCCCATAGTCTCCCCATGATGCTTCAAATTCTGCCACCTGCTTTTTGACATTGATTGGTTAGGTTGCTTTCCTTCACTGGGCCTCAGTTTCCCTCTTTGTAAAGGGGCAATGGTAAGAGTATCTGCCTTCCAGGGGTGTTATGATTAACTGAGGTAATGCATGTAAAGTACTTTGCCTGGCACAACAATCAAAGTTCAAGACATATTAGCTATCGTCACCCACCTCATTCTTTTTTTTTTCCTCTTCCATAAAGATTATTTTGAACTGAATCTGCCTCATTATTACCCAGGTCCAAAAGTTAGAAATGAGGGTGTCCACCCAGGTGGTGAGGGACCTAGACAGGGGCACAAAGTCATCTGTAAACAGATAGGCATTGTGCATGGAGGGGCAGGGAAGAGACAGCTCCTTCCTGCTAGCTGGAAGAAGTTTGTGACCCCATAATCACCCCTGGCCCCCAGGGCTCCCTGGGACACAGTGCTCACAGCTTCTCCTAGATCTGGCTCATCTTAGGAGAGGGGTTCCTAATCTTTTAGGGGTTACTGATGCCTCATGCAAGGCAAGAAAGTTCTCCGCAGGAAAAAAAAAACCCACACATCCACCCACTAATACAACAAATATGCTTTTAAGGTAGGTATGAGGAAGGGATTCAGATACCCTGAATACCATCTATGAGAGCCAGGCACAGTAGCTCACTCCTGTAATCCTAGCACTCTGGGAGGCCAAGGTGGAAGGATCACTTGAGGTCAGGAGTTCAAGACCAGCACTGAGCAAAAGTGAGAAGAGTCTCTAAAAATAGAAAACAATAGCCGGGTGTGATGGTACAGGCCTGTAGTTCCAGCTACTCTGGAGGATAGGCAGAAGGATCACTTGAGCCCAGGAGTTTGAGGTTGCTATGATAATGCCACTGCACTTTAGCCAGGGCAACAGAGTGAGACTCTGTCTCCCCAAAAAAAACAAAAAACAAAAAAAACCATCCATGAGCTGAATATAGATGTGGCCACACAGGCCCCAGTGGTATCCTGACCCACAAATTCTAATGAAGGAAGGAGGTGGGCTCATGTCCTTGGGTTCCCTTCCCTTCACCTGACACTCTTGTCCCCTCACACAAGGAAGCAAGGCTGAGGCAGGATTAGGTATTCCCTTAGAAAGGAGGGTGGGGCACGACACTAAGTGCCCACTCTACCTTATTACAGGCGTAGTTACCCAAGGCTGCTTCCTTCCCATGTGCAAAGTGTTTTACAAACATTGTCTCCTTAAACCCTCCCACTCTTGTCACCATCATTTGCAGATGGAACTGAAGGTCCACAGTGAAGGTGGTTAAACAGCGGCAGACACAGGTGTGCACCCAGTTTGGTTGGACCCCAACACCCATTTCCTGCTACTGTGGTGCAGCTTATAAACAAACCCAACAAAGAAGGGGCAGGTTCAGGGCATCCCATCTCTAGGCTCCCTCCAGGCAGGCTCTTCTCACTGCTCTTAGAAAATGAGCCCAAATGTGCAATAATGTAAATGTGCAATAATGTAAATGTGCTGAATGCCGCTGTACATTTAAAAATGGTTAAGAAATTCTATATACACACAGTTTTAGAGATAGGACCTTGCTCTGTCTCTCAGGCTGGAGTGCAGTAGCAGCGTCACAAATTACGTAGCCTGGACTCCTGGGCTCAAGCGATCCTCCCACAGTGAGGACCACAGGGGAGCACTGCCACCCCTGGCTAATTTTTTATTTTTTGCAGAGACAGGGTGGTCTCGCTATGTTGCCCAGGCTGGTCCTGGGCTCAAGGGATCCTCCCACCTCAACCTCTGAAAATGGTGGAATTGCAGGTGTGAGCCATTGAGCCCACCCCTAGTTATATATGCACACACTCTGCAGCAGAAATGGAATAGCCCCCTAATTTACAAAAGGGAAGCCAGACAAGTCAAGCGATGTGCCAGGAACACACAGAATTAGGGAGCAGAGTTTGAGGGACCAGAACTCAATCTTCCAACCTCACGAACCTTCTGGAACTTTCCAGAAGGGCGTGAGCTGGAAAAGTGCGCTCTCCACCTTAGCCCCGTCCCACCCTCAGCGCGGAAGGGCTGCGCATTCGAGCAAATTTCTCTTTGCCCCGCCCCGCCCCTCCCAGGGTATCCACCCACCCCCCTCTGGCTGGTCAGCAGATGACCCTTCCAGAAAGGGTCACCGGCCGTCTGACCCTAGACCTGGGAGCTAGGAGCCCCCACCCCGCAGGCCACGAGGGGTGACAGGTCGGAGGGGTGGGGTTAGCGGATGTGGATTGCACCGGGCCCTGAGAGCGCCGTCTGGACCCCGCAGGAGGAGGGCGGGCAGCAGGGGCTGCCCTGGCGGGAGGATGTGGATTGCGCCTTAGAAGGGGTCCTGGGTCAGGGTCCCCTCTCTTCAGCACCCACCTGCCCGCCGCACTCGGTGCCCAGAGTGCACTGCCACGTCCTCAAGGGCGACACTTTCAGGTCCCTGCGGGCCCTGACACCCGCACCCCCTCCAAATCTAGGCCCCGACCCTGGGGCCATCCTGGACACTGGGCACCTCCGCAGCCCGGGCTCGAGGACCCAAGGCTGCCTCAATTCGCGATTTCGGGTACCCTACCCCTAATCCCTGATGTTCCATACCTCGGCCTCGGGTGCTCCCACGCCAGGCCCTGGGACCCACTCGCCCTCGCTCGCAAGGAGGAAAAATAAAATTGACAAGACAAAATAATTACAGCAATACCAACGACTGTTCGTCGTTCCTATGGCCGGTTCCGTGCGGAGCGTTGTACATGCGTCGCCACCGCGCCCGCCCTGGTCTTACACGGGAGGTGCTGTTACCCCATTCTACAGACGCGCGAACTGAGGCGCCCAGGTGACGCGACTCCACAGGACCACACGGATGAGAAGAAGCGCGATCAGGCTCGCACCCTAAACCAAGACCCGGGAGGCAGTGGTCCCTGACGGGGACACACCCTGGACGCCGGAATCCCCTCCCCTCTCGGCCGTGCCAATCCCCCGGCCACCGAGGCGGCGCGCTCAGCCGAGCCGCAGACGCGGAGCACCTGCCGACCCAGACCCTTCGAGCCCGGGGCTCGGAACGCGCGGGCGGCCGCGTCCCCCGCACCGAGCCGCAGCCTCCCCGCCGCCCCAGCGCGCGTCCCAGAGCGAGGCGCCCCCGGGTGCTCGGCGGGCGGGCGGGCGGGCGGGCGGCGCAGCCTACCTTGCGCCTGCAGGCTGCGGATGATGTCCGCCCGGGGCAGCGGGTCGCGGTACAGGCTCAGCATGTATGCCAGAGGGGACGGCGACGAGGGCTGCCCCCGCGTACGCGGAGACCCAGCGGCGGCCAGCGTGTCGGCGCCCGCCTGGAGCAGGGCCCACCAGCCGTGCAGGAGGAGGAGCGGCAGGCAACGGGCGTGCATGGTGGGCCACCGGGTGAGAAAACTGTGCCTCTGCCCCTTATATCCCGGGCCTCAGCAGCAGCAGCCCCGCCCCCGCCCTTCCTCCCTCCCGGGGAGCTCTAAGATCTTACAACCCCCCCCCCCACCAGAGTGGAGGAACGCGGAGGGACCCCCTGCCGGAACGAGGTCAGACAGGAGGCCTTAGATCCAGGGACTGGGTCTGGGCACCCTGGCACCCTGCTCCGATAGGTAGGTACCAAAGGCCTGTTGCCGAGACAGAGCAGGCTTGTCCCGCCAAACTCCCAGGTCAGAACTGTGCCATTTATCCCATGGGAACAAGTAGCAGCTTCAGTGTTGAAGTGCTGCCTGCACTACCTGGGTTTCAGCTCGGGATCGCTCACTTTCTAGACCTCTGGGCCCTGCCCTTGTTATTCATCTGCACAACAGTGGTCCCCGCCTTGCCTCCCTTCCAGGTGTAAAGCCAGGTCCGGCCTGGAATTACTTTTAAAGAAATGTAAATCCCTGCCCCGGTGTCAGGCCCCTTCAGTTTTTCTAAACACCTGAGGGCTCTTTCTCTGCCTGAGCTCCCCCACCCAGCGCGCTAGTCCTTTCCTAGTTCGGCCAGCAAGTTGGCAGCTGGCCAGCACTTACTGAGCACTTACTGAGTGCCAGGCCCAGTGCGAAGTGCTTTACACACCTCAGTGTCTTTCACAGGATGCCTCTGGCTGGCAAGAACCACAGGTTCAGACCAGAGCAGGTGTTAGGAAATGGAAGGAGGCCCAGCAGGCTCAGCCGGGAGCTCCAAACCTGTGTCCTCCCACCCCGCTGGGATCAGGACACCTGGGCCGCAGACCACGCTGGCCCTGGACACGCTGCTCACCCAGCCACCTGTTAGCTCCTTAAAGCTGACACTGTCTTGTTCTTCCTGCTCCCATAGTACCATCTTTGGGACCTGAAGAATCTTAGGTGAGTAAATAAATCAGTGAATGGCACCAAGTCTGGACTTGCCCTAAGATAAGCATCATCTGGGGTGTTTGTTAAACTATTGATTCCAGGCCTTCGGAATTAGAATTTGGAGAAAGGGTGTGGTCACCTGCATATGTAACAAGCACCCTGGCGATTCTTACCAAATGACTTTGCAATTTTTCCACAACTTTGCAAATCATTGGAATGCCCTAGCGCTCTTGTTGCAATTTGTACCCACCTCTCTACTTTGTTTCTTCATTTGTAAAACATGGGTGGAAATCACTCCTCCCATGTGGATTAAATGCATGTAAATAAGGCTTTGCGAGCTTTAAGACCTGAAGTCATTGCAAAGGATCACACATACAGGTAGTAGAATGAGTACTCCGTGCTTGTCAACTAATGTCCCCAGCCTGATGCTCACTAGCTAGGGGGTGTCAGCCCCAGCGCTCTGTATCGGACCGCCACAGAGGCAGAGAGCACCTTCATCCAGGTTACGCACATATAAATAAAACAACGATAGATTGTGGTTAGTGCTGACCAGGACTCAGGCACCAAGAATGGCAACACAGCCAAGTTACAGACACCTAGACTGAGGTACGGGAGTCACGCTCAGCTGAGTAGATTCCAGGACCCAGATCTCCCAAATCGCCATGCGCCCTAGAATCCAGGTGGTTCCTTTTTTTTTTTTTTTTTGAGACAGAGTCTCACTCTTGCCTGGACTAGAGTGCCATAGCGTCAGCCTAGCTCACAGCAACCTCAAACTCCTGGGCTCAAGCGATCCTTCTGCCTCAGCCTCCCGAGTAGCTGGGACCACAGGCATGCGCCACCATGCCCGGCTAATGTTTTCTATATATTTTTAGTTGTCCAATTAATTTCTTTGTATTTTGAGTAGAGATGGGGTCTCGATCTTGCTCAGGCTGGTCTCAAATTCCTGACCTTGAGCAATCCACCCACCTTGGCCTCCCAGAGAGCTAGGATTACAGGCGGGAGCCACCGCCCTGACTCAGGTGGTTCCTTTATAAAGAGGGAGGTTCAGCACAGAGCGGCCTTATCCACCAAGATTAGAGAAGCAACAAAAAAAGATCATATAGCTCCTTTCCGTACTGGACCAGAAGCTTCCTTAAATGAAGGATAAAAAGCTTTATCCATCCTGTGTCCCTGCAGTTTGTGGCACATAGTAGGTGGTCAATCACCACTAAAATTAAAAGGAATTATAAAAGCAGCTAACGTTTATTGCGCACCCATTGTTAATCATTGCATTGATTTTTATCGTTGTTCCTGTTTCAGAAATGAGAAAATGGAAGCTCAGAGGGAACAAGGTAACTTGCTTAAAGCCACAGATTTAGGAGTGGAAACAGCCGGCCACAGGCCGGTCTGCTCTGTCACCCAAACCCTCTGCTTTTAGCACCTGTTGCGTCCCCATGTGCGAGGGGTGAAAATGTGCCTTGCACTAAGATTTTTAAAAAATTCTCAAAGTCTTGCCTTTCCCAGGGTCCAGCAGCTGCAGACAAAGCTCACTTCTGATGTGTATTGGCTCAGAGCCACGTGGGAGCCTGGAATTTCTCTCCGACCAGCAGGAGCAACTGTCTGACAAGCCCCCTCCCTCTCTGCTCTTTCTAGGGCTCTGGCACCCCGGAAGAGCCCGAATCTCCCTTGCCTCTTTAGGAGAGAGGCCAACAGTCATCCTCATTGTCTAAGGACATTAGTTAGTACAGGAGCTGTTGTTCCACAAGTAAAAGCAGAAGTGCCCTTTTCCCAAGCAGGGAATGACACCTCACTTCCTCTGTCCCAGACAGACTGACCCACAGATTCCCTGACCTGGGAGATAACCTTTGAGGCCTTCCCGGCTGGCAGGAGGCTGAGGGCAAAGGTTCTCAAATGCTTTTCATCTGACCCTTTGGGCCTCTCCCTTGACGTGAGCAGCAAGGTGTGACATGGTTAAGTGCCGGGACTCGGGGGTCCAGCCTCCTGGAGGCAGAACCTGGATCCCTCTCTGTCACTTTCTACCTGGGTATATTACCCTAGTCACTTACTATCTTGAAGCCTCTGCTTGCTCGGCTGTAAAATGGAGATAAATAATGTCTGCTCGGCAGGAATGTTATAAATAGTCAATGTGTGTAAAGTGCACGGTGCATGTAGCATTTGGTCATTCATTTATTCTTTGAACACACCTGCTTATCTAGTGAGCGTGTGCAGGTTAACGCAGCTGGATTCCCAGGGGATCAAGGGCACATGTTTTAACGAGCATTTCCTGTGTGCCAGCTGTGGCGCTGGCCACCGTCACACGTGTTAGCCTGTGTGAGCAATCCTGTTCACCCTTCACGGAAGCTCTGTGCAGAGAGGCATTTCAGAGATGGGGAAACTGAGGTACACAGGACTCGAACGGCGTAAGCTTTGTGAGGGTGGAGGGCACCTGCTTTGTCATGTCCCCGCAGTGCCTAGCAAGCTCCTGGCGCACGTGTGCTTAGTAACTAGTGATCAAATGAACCTCATATTCCTGAAGCAAGCCCCAAGGTACCCTTGCCTTCCACCTGCTTTTTCCTCCGTCTCCCTGGTAAACTCTTGCTCATCTATTAAGACACGGTTTAAAAGTCCGGCCCCAGCCCCCGACCAGCAATTTTGCAGAGCCCCCTTCTAAGTAAGCAGTTGTCCAGACTCTCTTTGGTGATGGCTACCGTGCTGTGAGCTCCCTAGAAGCAGGGACCACTCCAGACTCATTTCTCTCCAAAGCCCCAGCCCCCGGTTGGTCACTGACTGTTGATCTGCAGCCTACGCGAGTGGATCCAGTCCCGTAAAGGGTGGAGGCAGGTGTCAGCACAGGCTTCTTGCTTCCCCCTTCAGTGTTGCCCACGTTCCTGTCACCCCACCCTGCTGGCCTTGCAGGCTGAAACGCAGCAATGAGAGGTACTGTCCAGGTGACCCTGCTGGCACATGTGGCTCTCCGTGATCTGCGGATAGAGATAAGCCTCCATCTCCAGCCTCCCTTCCAAACCCCACATACTCCAAAAGCACTCCAGCCCTACGGAAACACCTTCCCCAAAGTTCAAAGATGTCATTCCTCTGCCCCCACTTCATTCATACAAAACATTCCTATTTATCCCACAGAATCCATCCTAGGGGTCTCTTCTTCCACGAAGCCTTCCTCACGTGGTCTCCCTCTCTCTCCGGCACTCTCCCTCTGTGACCTCGTCTTCACTCAGGCTCTGATCCCAGCCTTTCTTTGCTTACGGGACAGGGTCCTCAAGCCCCACATGGTCCTCAAGTCCGGAGGGGTTGTCCGTCAGCAAGCCCGGTGTGGTTTGCTTGGTATTCTTCAGAGCGCTGAGCCCTGGTACTCAGTAAACAGGCTACGAATCATGCTTGCAGCTGGCCTTGGCTGATAGCAGTGTGTCGTCTGCTGCTAATCATGTTTTGGAAAGTTTTAAAGTCACCAACAATGAAAATTTTTGAGATTTTTGCATAAAATATTTACCCCCCTTCATTTGAAATTGGAAAGGTCCAGACCCTCATTTCCACCTGACAAACTTTCCCTAAAGCTGCATAGTCACTATTCCTGTAGGCAGGGTCTGTTCTCATAAGTGCCACAGTCCCCATCCCTACTTACCATGCCCACTTCCCTGGCCCTAAGGACAAATGAGTTTGAGACCCTCGCTCTAAGCTCGATGAGAGAAAGACATTTTGGAATCAATCAGGAAAGGCTGACTGGAGGGGTCTTGGGTTAGGCACACCCCATTGTCCTCCACAGGGACTAGCCCACGGATTATGGGTGCCTGGCCAGACTGCATTTATTTTGTGAATGCTTACCATCATGTGCTTGCATTATCTAATTTACCCTTCCTATCAATCCTATGAAGCAGATTGGATGTTTAATCCCATTTTACAGCTGAGGAAACTGAGGCTCAGAGAGGTTAAGCAGCGTGCCCAAGGCGAAACAGCTAGCCGGTGGCAGTGCCGTGATGGGCCCTAAGTCATTCTGACTTGGGAAGTGGGACTGGGTAGCGCCCTGCCTCAGCATGGTCCCTTATCACTGCCCTTGCACAGAGAGGCCTTTGCCAACTTCCCCTTCTAAATCGCTGCCGTATCACTCTGTTCATTTTCTCCGCAGCTTCCACAGTTAAAAGTTAACTTATTTTGCTTGTTTCCGTGTATTTATTTTTTATCCGTTCCTGTCTCCCAGCACTGGGCTCTGAGCCAGGTTCCTTGTCTGCTGGGCTCATCCCTGGCCCCCCAGCTGTTAGCACACTTCAAAGTACTCAGTTCAGATTTGTTAAATGAATGTATTTAACCCAGTGGGGGGGGGGGTGCACAGAGGTAAGTGAGGACAGGGAAGGGGCTGCTTTGTCCTGTGGCCACCAAAAGCACATATGCCCTGCAGGTTACCAGCTTCCTCTGGTTTCAAGTTCTTTCACCTTACTCTCCTGAGCACGTAGAAGTGTATACAATAGGTGCTCATTGAGCACTCAGTACATCTGTCTTGGCATGCTGGCGTCTTGATATCAGCAAGTCAATGCCTCTTAGTGTGGCTGTCTCCTTATGGACAAGATCCACGTCGCTGTGCCTCTGCGGGCCTCACGCACGCCCACCCCGCCTCTGTTCCCTCTTGTGATCCTCGAAGGAGCTCTGTGACCTGAACAGGGGCCAGGCCCCTGGGACTCTGAAGCTCATAGCTCACGCCGCCCCAGCCCGCTCCTGGGTGGAGCCTGTGCTTCCCACAGGGTCAGGGGGTGAAGACTCAGCTCGGCCTGGGAACCCCGTGGAATGGAAAGGTTTTGTGAAACAAACAAAGAGACCACCAGGAAGACGCCCTCTCCTCCCACTCCGGAAGCTTCTCGGAGATTCCCACAGCCCAGCCAGCCACCTCTGCCTCCTGCCTCCCACCTCGCTGTGTCCCCTCCACCGGGAGTCGCTGGTGCGGAAGTTCAGCTGGAGTTTGCTGACCAAACTCTGCACCTGGGGCTGGGACAAGGGCTCTGTGTTTGTGAGTGCGAGGGCACACGCGTGTAGAGGGCGTGGACGGGAAGGAGAACTGAGAAGAACACTAGGGAGTGCTCGGAGTGCTCGCTGTGTGCCAGGCACAGCGGCTCAGTGTCTCCCCAAATCGCTTGATGATAAGAATCACTCAGGCACTTATTAATAATAAAGGGAGTCCCCAAAGTCATACTGCACTATTTTTAGTTCACCTTTAAGATTTAATAACTTCAGGCCATGCGCGGTGGCTCACGCCTGTAATCCTAGCACTCTGGGAGGCCAAGGTGGGTGGATTGCTCAAGGTTAGGAGTTCAAGACCAGCCTGAGCAAGAGCGAGACCCCGTCTCTACTATAAATAGAAATTAATTGGCCAACTAATATATATAGAAAAAATTAGCTGGGCATGGTGTCGCATGCCTGTAGTCCCAGCTACTCAGGAGGCTGAGGCAGGAGGATCGCTTGAGCCCAGGAGTTTGAGGTTGCTGTGAGCTAGGCTAACGCCACAGCACTCTAGCCCAGGTGACAAAGTGAGACCCTGTCTCAAAAAAAAAAAAAAAAAGATGTATAAACAAATTGTGCTATATCTACATATTGGAAAACTATCTGACAATAAAAAGGACTATTGAAACCCATGAGAGTGGTGACTCTCAAAACAATGATGCTGAGTGAAAGATGCCAGACAAAAATAGTACATATGGGATGATTTCATTTATATAAAATTCTGGAAAATGCAAACTCACATATCACGACAGAAAGCAGATCAGTGGTTGCCTGTGGAGTGGGGAGCGGGTGGGTGGGATAGCCAAGGGGCAGGAGGAAAGTTTTAGGGGTAACAAATATGTTTGTTATCTTGGTGGCAGTGATGGTTGTCTACATGTCCAAGCTTATCAAAATGCACACTTTATGTGCAGTTGTGTGTCAATTATACATTACTGAAGCTGGAAAGAGGAATTTAAATGTAATAAAAATTACAAGTTATTCTTCAAAATTTGTAAAACCGATAAGCGTAAAAGGAATTTAAATAGTTAACTGTGATGTTCTTTGTAAGTTTGTAGCATTTATACTTCTGAAACAGGAGTATGCTTAATAGAATACATTTCTAGTAAAGCTTGAAAGTGCTCTAAGACTTTTGGGATACTGAAGTCTTATAGGTCTGTAGCCTCAGTGGGGCTGGAGTGGGACCTAGGAATCCTTGCCCTTCCAGAGAGTCTTATTAGGTAAGATGGGAAACAGAACATCATCTCTTGCTTTTTTTTCTCTCTCTCTCTGACTTTCCACAAACCCCCGAGGTAGGTGTTTCTTTCTAAAGATGGGGGAATCTGAGGCTCAGAGAGCCTGGGTGACTTGCCCAAGGCCACACAGTTTGTTAACAGCAGTTCTGGGATTGGGGTGCAGGCAGTCTGACTCCAAAGCCCACACTCAGGGTCGGGGCTGGCGGGATCTCCAGGCTGGTGCATCCGCCAACAACATCAAAGGGCCCCAGACTTCAAAGGCAGCTTGGGGGGAGATGCACATACCAGGCTGGGTATGCAGGGAAGCCTGGGAGAGCTAATACGATTAGCCAGAGACCCATCAGACTCATGGGGCAGGAAGTATCTTCACTGAGCAGGTAATTCACCGGAAGTGGCTTGAATACATTTCTCACCCACCAACCACCCTGGGAGCCTTTCGTTCTAGGGCAACTAACAAAACCTCTGGACACTTGGGAGTTAGGGGTGAGACGGGGGCTGTGCCAAGTGTGTGTTCATTCCATAAATGGAAACACTTGTTACAAGCCAGCTGTTACCAAATTTGTGCCAGGCATAGCACTGAGTACTTTGGATATATGTCTCATTTTTATCCTGAAACTAGGTACCAGGTAACCATGTTCCATGCACAACTCCAAGGAGTTCTTTTCATGTTGTATTCTATAAGTGTAATTATTCCCATTTTACTGATGAGAAAACAGAGGCTTGGGTTGCTTAAATACCTGCCCAAGGTCAAGTTAGCACTAAGTGGCTGAGCTAGAATTGGAGCCTAGGTCTGTTTCCATGCTAATCTCCATTCCCTGCCATGTCAGTCAGGAGGGTACAAACAGCTAAGACCCCAGTGTGCTTGTTCTTCCCTTGCCCCCGCGTGAGGAGCAGCAGGGGTTAGCTGTGTGCCTGTCTGCCCACATACCACCCATACATCTTTAGGGAAAGGGGGAATGGGCAATCCAATGCTTAGATAATGTCCCCATGATTCCAGATGGTATAACAAGGCTTGTCCCCAAGTCATCCCATTGTTCCCATGTCTGTCCACCCATACCCCAATTATTCTCCCACCAGCCTGCTCTCCAAACACCCCCCCACCTACACACACACACAAAGACTGCTGTTTCTGGCCAGAAAGGCCAGAAGTTGTGAGGTCTGAGGGGGGCCTGGAGCTCAAGTTCAGGGCCACATTCCCCAGCTCCATCCAGTCTTGGCCATACTGGTTTCCCTGCCAGGGGGCTCCCAGCCCAGCCTTCCTGGCCTATTTTTGCACACCCTTGCTCTTGCACCCCACCTCTCGGCTCCCCTTTTCTGTCTTCTCTGGGGAGGCATCCCTTCGGATGACCCTGTTTCCTTCCCCACTGGTACGATCTAAGGTCACATACCCTTCCTCTCCCCGTAACTGCCTCATGTCCTGAGCTGCCCCAGCAGGGCTGGTGCGGTTAGTAACAAAAATTCGCAGGGACCTGCCCTGCTGGGAAAATGCTCCTTGCTGGGGAAGTCCAGCCAAGGAAACTCCCTGAGGGCAGATGTGGGGGAGCAGGAGGGGAGTGTTTGTTTAAATTTGTAGCAGTTAGACTGTGGCATGGTGGGGGAGGGGAAGCGGGACACCTAGGTCCTCCTCCCAGCTCAGCCCTGACCAGCACATGACCTTGTCCAGCCTCAGTTTGCGCATCTGGGACGATTCCCAGCTCGGTCCTGGCACTTGCCTATCCTGTGCTTGCTGGAGCTCCCAGGCCAGTGGGTGGGAGTATTTCCCAACCTTCAGGACCAGCAGGTGGAGCTCTCTGCCCCTCCCCGCCCATTGATGGAACCCAGCCCATTCCCTCCCTCAGCTATTACGCGTTGTGCTTTTCTGAGCACACAATGAATGCACACTCACTGTAGAAAATGTGCAGACCAACAGTACGTAGAGGAAGTGAAAAATCTACATGTGACTGTGGTTAACATTTTGGGGTGCATCCTTCCGGGTTCCCCCTCTTAGGCATTTATGTCCATGTGCGTCTTTTACTTAGAAGAATCGCACTGTGGGAATTGCACTGTAAACTGCTTATTTCCTGAAACCTGAACATCTTTCCAGGCCAGAAGGCGCCGCCAAACTGCCATTTAAAAAGAAATGTTGCTTATTCCTCAGGCCTCCTCCTCCGGGAAGCCAGCCTAGGTTTCTCCAGGCTGGTCAGCCTCTCTTTCAGGGCCCTTGTGCCATCCTCCCTCCTACCCAGCTCCTCCTAGATTATGAGCTTCCTCTGGACCCCTGCACTCAGCGTCCTGTGTACGTAATAGGCGCTCCATAAACGATGCTAAAAAGGGCAGTTTTCTTGATTGTTATGGAGAGGAGGACGTGGCAAAGGAAAAAGGAGCACTGGACCTGGAGTCAAAGTCGTGCTCCAGCGTTTGTGCCTGTCTCTGGCTTCGCTCTCCTGTTTGCAGCGCAGGGACTTAATGGTATGTGCGGGGCGGTGCCCGGTCCGGCGCCTGGCACAGCCGAGCGCTCGGCGGGGGCTCGAGGCATGGCAGGCCAGACGGAGCCCCGGGAGGTGAGCAAGCCCGGCGCCCCGAGGGGCTGGGGGCGGAGGCCCAGCGCCCGCCCCCATGGGAAAGCGCGCGGAGGGCGACCGGGCGAGTCTGCCGCCGGCGGCGCCCAGAGCCGGCTGCGGAGCGGAGCGAGAGGACCAGAGGTCCGAGGCGGCGGTGAGTGTGCCCGCCGTGCGGGGTCTGTTGTCACCACTGGGGTGGGGAGACTCCTGTCGCCTGGCCCCCGCCCGAGCGCGCTGTGCGTCTTGCCCACCGCGGCAGCTCCCGGGCCCTGCGGGTCCCGCCGCCTGTCCCGGACACGCACGAGCGCAAGGTACCCGGGAAGCAGGGCACTCTGGCGGGAGCTCCAGCCTGGCCTGGGTCCCGCGCGGCGGGGTTTCCCAGGGCTCTGTCGTCAGCGGGATGGGTCCCCTCCCATCTGTCCTGTGCCCTCTCTGTGCCTATGTCCAGTGGTCTCATTCTCTTGCCACTGGGTGGGATGCGCTTGCTTGGGAAACTGTGGAGCGCTATCAAATGCGGGCCCGGGATGAAGCCATAGGTCAGGGCCACCTGCAGAGCCCCCACCTGATGCCAGGCTGAGGCCTGGGGGGTGACAGTCAGGAGAGATAGGGCAGGTCACACACACCATCACTGGCCCTAGGGCTGTGCTGGCCTTAGGGCTACTGCTGCCCTTGGTCTCTGGGAGGGAGAGGCTCTCCCCTCCACCCCTACCCACCCTGGGACCCCAGTTTATACTAGCCATGGGAGGTGTGTCAGAGCGCCCCAGGACCCAGACTCACGACAAACACGCCCCACAGTTATCTTACCTAGTGCTCGCGGCGGCCCCACTGGCACTGTGGCTGCTCCTGCCCCTTTACAGAGGAGGATACGGCTCAGAGAGGGGAGAAGTCACTCGCTCAGGGTCATGCCAGTCAGAGGCAGAGTCACCCTTCCAAGGCCCCTAGACCTAATTTTATATCTGTATTTTTGTGTTCTTTTCCTTCAAAAGCCCCTGTCCCCAACTGCATGGCAGGCTCAGGCCCCATCATACGTGACCTCTCTGGCAGTACCTGGTCTGTCTGGTGTCCCCTGCGCCACTGCCCCGGAGGGCGGGGGTGGGGATTGCTGGCGCTGGGCAGTGCGGGCCTGGCCCAGAAGGAAGGGCATCTGGATGGGTCAAGGACTCACGTGACCTTGGCAGGATCCTTGGCTTCCCACAACTCCAAACAGCCTGCTGTGCAAGGAGCCAGCTTAGGCAGAGACCCCTTGTCACCTCGGGCCCCTCTCTGGGGCTCAGCTGCCCTTGTCTGCTGAAGGGGTGGTCATTACGGGGTGACTGCAGACACTGGAGTGAAAGTAGAAGGGACAGAAGACAGAGATGCTGAAAGCCCTGGTCCTGCAGCCTTAAGGCCTCCCCTCCCCTTAAGGCCCTCCCCCATCATCCCATCAGCGCCCACCATTGTGCCCCCATCTCTACAGCCACCGCCATCCTCAGCTGCCTCCTTTGCAGCCAAGTTCACTCTTCACCCCGTCTGATTCTGTGCGCCTCCTGTCTGCCCCCACCGGCCATGGAATCTGCCCTGGCTTGAGTTGTGTGACAGACTGTGTTGCCAAATTGGTTCTAGCCCTACCGGGCCCCACGGCAGCCTTTGACACAGTTGAAATGCGCCCCTACCTCTTGGCTTTTGTGTCACCAAGCTTCCCTGCCCCTTCCAGGCCCTCCTTTGTAATCTTCTGTCCTCTCGACCTCCTCCCCCTTCCCTACGCCTCCCCGCTTCAGCTCCCCACCCCCATGCTCTGCTTTGGCTTGTCTCCTCCCTGCCGCTACATGCTTCCCCTGGAGGTCTCAGCCGTCCCATTCCCTGCTCTCCTCCAGCCTAGACCCCTCCCAGAGCCGATACCCTGCTGCCCCCTCCCCGCCCCCCCATCTCCGGTGGGGAGGCCCCTTTGCCGGCCTTGCTGTCTCCACTCAGGCTGAACTAAATCTGCAGCTTCTTCAACCCAACACCAGCCCTGCCCATCCTACTTCCAAAACTTTTCTCCAGAATCCACCCTCTCCGCTCCATCTCCTCCCTCACCACCTGGCCCCAGCCACCATTGTCTCTCCTGGACACTGGCAATTGCCTCCCTGCCTCCACCCTGGTCCCTATGGCCCACTCCTCACAGGAGCTGCTAGAGGGACGGCCCCACTCCCTCACTAGAACGCTCAACGCCTCCTATTGCCTTTAGGATAACATGCGAGCCTCAGACTCCTGGGCTCATTGCCTCCCAGCTGCAGCAACATGCTCGTTCCCACCGCAGGGCCTTTGTCTGTGCTGTCCCCTCTGCCTGGAATGCCCTTTCTCCCACTCTTAGCCTGGCAAGCATCTATTTAGCCTTCAAGTCTTAGCTTAAGCATGACCTCCTTGACCCTGGCTAAAGGCAACCCCCTTTCAGCTGGGTGTGGTGGCTAGGTGGAATAATCCTAGCACTGTGGGAGGCTGAGGCAGGAGGATCACTTGAGGTCAGGAGTTCAAGACCAACCTGAGCAAGAGTGAGACCCCCATCTCTACTAAAAATGCCATGTTTCCCCGAAAATAAGACAGGGTCTTATATTTATTTTTCCTCAAGAAGATACCCTAGGGCTTATTTTTAGGGGATGTGTTATTTTTTTAAAGTACGGTACAACAATCTACATTTATTCAAATATAGTTAAGTCGTCGTCTTCTGGAACATCATCATAACTCTCCAAACCCTGAATTCCATCCTGAATTTCTTGCGACTCTATTGCCTTTAGAATCATTGGCCCCAATCTCTCATGTCGAGCAATAGAGCTCTCATGGGGCAGATGAGAAGGGCTGCTCCTCTTCTTTACCTTTCCACAACAAAATACATGGGTTGTGCTGCGTAGCCATGCCCATCACTAGGTCTTATTTTCGGGGTAGGGCTTATATTGTGCAAATGCTTAGAAATCCTGCTAGGGCTTATTTTGTGAGTAGGTCTTATTTTCAGGGACACACGGTAGAAAAAATTGGGGGGGCAGTAAAAAACAGAAAAAATTAGCCAGGCAACTAAAAGTAGAAAAAGTTAGCTGGATGTGGTGACATGTACCTGTAGTCCCAGCTACTCAGGAGGCTGAGGCAGGAGGATTGCTCGAGCCCAGGAGTTTGAGGTTGCTGTGAGCTAGGCTGGCCCCATGGCACCCTAGCCCCAGCAACAGAGTGAGACTTTGTCTCCAAAAAAAAATAACCCCTTTCAGACTCCCTAAGAGCACCCCACATTTTTCCTTTGGAGTTTGCACTGTCATCTGAGATTGTGTCTGTATTTGTGGGGCTGTTGTCTGCCTCCTGCACCCAACTGCAAGCACCACGGAGCTGTCTGGTTTACCGTCTATGTGGCTGTGCATCCCCTGTGCCTGGCATGGTGACAGGCACACAGTGGGCACCCTGGAAACACCTGTTGAAGGAGAGGTGTGGAGGCCGGGCTGCCGGGTTGTCCTGCTGCCATCTGTCCAGCAGGTGGCCTCCCAGGCCAGAGCTTCACCTCCACAAGCGGGTACCCCTAGCGGGTGGCCTCATATTTGAGAACAGATCCTACCATAATCTCGGGGGGGGGGGCCCAGTTGAGGACTAAGTGGCAGGTGCGGGAGCCAGGTTGCTCTCTTTTGCCTTTCTGTCCCAGAGAGCCCTCTGCATGCACTTCTTCAAGACTTGGATTTGGCATTGCGATGACTTACCTGCAACCCCTGCAGGGGGCTGGAGCCACTCAAGCCAGAGACTCTATCTTTTCCCTCAGTGCTTGTGCAGAGCTCAGGAAGCAAGCCAAGCCTCCGTCCTATGGAGAGAATGTGAGTTGTAGTTGATGTTTTAAGCTCGGGAGCCCGACTGCCTGGGTTCTAATCCTGCCTCTGCAGCTTCCTGGTTGCGAGACTTAGGCAAGTTACTTAACCAGTCTGTGCCTGCCCTGTGACATGGGACTAGTACCTGCTCCCGTAGGGCTGCTGTGCGAGCAGAATGAGGACATCGTGAAAAGTATTTAGAATGGTGCCCAGGATGTAATAAATGCTCAGTAAAGGAGAGCTTTTATTATTGAGCAACTCGAACCCCAGTCCCAGCTTGGGGAGAGGCTGCCCACAGTTGCCCTGGGCACCACTGTGCACACTGTGCATGGCGCATACACACGTGTGGGAACTGCATGCAACTCTCCCAGCTCTAGCTGGCCACGGCGCGCCTCTGGCCACAAACATTAATTTAGTACTTATTAAATTAATTTAGTACCTCCCAGCAGCTCCAGCTGGCCACGGTGCCTCTCTCGCCAGGACAAGGGAGCCCAGCAGACGCCTTATTGCCTCCCTGGCCCTGTGCCCCCTGTACTCAGAGCTATTGGCTTGGCAAGGCAGGTTGCCATGGCAGCAGGTGACCTGGCCTGCAGGCGGAGACAGTGGCTGGCCTTGGCTGAGCTCTCTGGCTTTTTGGAAGAGGGTGGCTTCCTGCCAAGGCCCAGGCCTTCCTGCTGCTTGGTGGCAACCAAGGCCACACCCAGAGCTCACCTCAGGCTCCCAGCCCTGGGAACCGGGAGACTGAGCCAGCCACTCATTTCTGCATGTTTCCGAAGCCCTGGGCACATGCCCGTCCCTCACACTCAACTAGAAAGATCTAGCATGAGCCGCCTCCTCTAGCCCATAGAGAACTCCCCGAGAGTTCAGATCATGCCCGGCACATAGCAGGGCTCTCTTGGATGTTTGTGGGGTGAGGGAAAAACAAAAATGAATTCCCTCTCACCACCCTGATGACAGTAGAGTCTCCAGACATAATCCGGTCTGCTCTAGAGATGGCTTATTCATCCTGCAAACATTAATTTAGTACCTACTGTGTGCTGGACATTGCTCTAACAAACAAAGTGGGGCAAATCTCAGATAAGGGCGGGTGCGGGCTGAGAACTGTAGCAGGCTGATGCAGTAGGGAGGGACCTAGTGGCTGCTTCAGGTGGGGGACAGGGAAGGCCTGTTCAAGGTGGCAACATCTGAGCAGAAACCTAGATGGAAGGAGGGAAGATCTGGAGGAAGAGCGTTCTCAGAAGAGGGAGCAGCAGATGCAAAGGCGCTGGGCAGGGGAAGTGAGGTTGGAACTTGGTGAGTGCAGGGGAAGACGGAAATAACACATAAAGTGCGCTGATCTAAAGTTGCAATGTGGCAAGTTTCGTGTGTGTCTATGTCTGTGTGACCCCTGCCCGGATCAAGCTACAGATCGTTCCCAGCACCCCAGGAGGTGCTCTCCTGCCCCGGCCAGTCAGCGTGGCCTGCACCTTCACCCACAGGTAACCACTCTTCTGTCCTCGGTCATCACAGGCTGGTCTGGCCTGTCCCTGGACTCCACATAAATGGTGGAGTCCTATGCTGTGTTCTCACTTGTATCCGGCTTCTCTCACTTATCATCACCTGTGATATTCGTCCAGGGCGTTGCTCATGTCAGTAACTCACTCGTTTTAATTTTTTTTCATAGTTCATTCATTTTATTTAATAGTTGTTGGATATTCCGTGATAAGACTACATCACAGTGTGACTATCCATTCTTCTTTTGATGGGCATTTGAGTTTTTTTCCAAGTGTCTGGCTTTTCTGAATAATGCTGCCAGGAACATTCTTATACATGGCCTGTCCTACAAAGTATATATACACTGGTCTATTTATTTATTTATTTTGAGACAGAGTCTCGCTTTGTTGCCCAGGCTAGAGTGAGTGCTGTGGTGTCAGCCTAGCTCACAGCAACCTCAAACTCCAGGTCTCAAGCAATCCTCCTGCCTCAGCCTCCGGAGTAGCTGGGACTACAGGCATGCGCCACCATGCCCGGCTAATTTTTTGTGTATATATTAGTTGGCCAATTAATTTCTTTCTATTTATAGTAGAGACGGGGTCTCGCTCTTGCTCAGGCTGGTTTCGAACTCCTGACCTCGAGCAATCCGCCTGCCTCAGCCTCCCACAGCATATACACTGTTAAGCAGCTTTTATATGCTGGTGAAGGCCCTGCTAGTTCCACTCTTTCATTTTGCAGATGGGAAAACAGAGGCCCCGAGAAGGGAATGGACTCGCCCCTGGTTACCTGGGCAGTTAGTGGCTGACAGGGGACACTGCTGACCCTGTGCGAGGCAGAAGGCCCTGGGTCTCCGGGAGGGAAGAGAGCGAACGAACATTTATTGAGCATCTACTATGTGTCGGGTCCTCCACAGGCATTATGTCATTTGCTGCAATTCTCAAAATTGCCCTGCCAATTAGGCATTTTTGTGTCCATTTTACAGGTGAGGAGCCCGAGTCTATGAAGCACATTCGCAGAGTGGAGTCAGGACTCAGGCAGGCCCCTCTGACTCTAAAGCCTGACGCCTTCCACCATGTCATGCTGCCACTGAGGGAGGGGTGAAGGCTCCAGGGCCAGGGCTGCACAGGCTGAATGCAGACCTCACAGGAAACGAAGAGCCTGAGGAGGCTGCCCCCTCCCCCGCCCCCCAGGATGGGGCACAGCAGGGAGAAAAGGTCCCTGTCTTCTCTGAGGGCCCTAGTCATGGTTAACTTGCTGTGCGCCCTTGGGCCAGGCTCTCCCGCTCTGCACCTCTGGTTTCTTTCGGGTCTGACCTTCTGAGTGGGGTTGGCACTGAGGCTCTCTCGGCCTTCATTGGCCTGACGCCGCCCCTTGCCCCAGGGCTGGACTGGGGAGGCTGGAGGGAAGAGGTGGCTTTGGGACTCCCGGGGTCACCCCACAGGGCTGTGTGGGGTCTCTACCTCCACGCACTGGTCTTCCTGACTTACAGCTGGACTCAGGGCCCCCTTGGGAGTTCTTGGGGCGGCCTTTTTTCGGGAGGACAATTATTTTCTCCCATTCCGTGGGTTCTCTCTTTTTTTTCAATTGTGGTAAAATATACAAAATTTACTATCGTAGCCATTTTTAATTAAACGCTACGGTGGCATTCACAGTGTTGTACAACCATCACTACCATCCATCTCCAGAACTTTCTCATCCCTCAGAATGAAACTCCATACCCATTAAACAAGAACTTGGGAAGGCTTTTAAAATTCTGGTTTTGGAAGAAGGGGTGGTGGGAGGCAGCCCTCCTTGAGGGACCTGGGGCAGTTGGGAGAGAAGGAGGAACAATCTGGGAGGGAAGGGAGTCTGAAGGGAGAAATCTGAAGGGAGAAAGGAAGGGCCCCCAAAAGGAGGTTTAGCTTGCTTCCCTCCCCCTGCCCAGGGTGTCCTGATCCCCTGAGCCCCTGTGCTGGGTCGTTCTTCCCTCTCTGCCCCCCTACCTACAACCGCCCTCCCCCATCCTGGCCTCTGCCTCTCTCCCCCTGCAGAACAATGGGCATTTTAACCATTTCACTGCCACTCGCCCCCAGCAGCCCAGTGCTGCACCCCCTTTAGATGCTTGAAGTAGAGGGTGATAGTGACAGGCTGGGAGGTGGGGGGCCCAGAAGGAGACTTGTCCCCAGGTCTCTAAATGTGAAATGTCAGCTAAGTGTGAAGTCAGAGCTGGGAGACCAGCTTCTGGGGGGTATAGGAGGTGCTGAGTATTGAGAGAAAGGACTCCATTCTCTCCTGACCCCCTTGGGAAAGAGCCCCACCCCCACCCCCCAGGGTGAGCTGGAGGGACAATGACAGTCAAGGCCTCTCCTGGCTCCCATCAGCCTTTGAAAGTCCTGGGATATTTAGCTTGAGAAGTTTGGGGTGGGGGTATGAGATGGTATTTCTCAAATATTTGAGGGGCAGCCCCCTGGGAGGAGGTACATGTGCTCTGTCGCTCTCAGTGTGTGTGGGGTGGGGGGTGGGGGAA
>VSMD01066968.1:0-58546 GCA_008750895.1 Mirza zaza
GATACATACACAATGAGTGAGAAGTGCACCGTCTGGGGGATGGTCATGCTGGAGACTCAGTCTTGTGGGGGGAGGGGGGAAAGGGCATTTATTGAAACCTTAAAATCTGTATCCCCATCATATGCCGAAATAATAAAAAAAAAAAAGAATAAACTACTTAGGCTGGTGCAGTGGCTCACGCCTGTAATCCTAGCACTCCAGGAGGCCAAGGCGGGCGGATTGCTTGAGGTCAGGAGTTCAAAACCAGCCTGAGCAAAAGCGAGACCCCGTCTCTACTATATAATAGAAAGAAATTAATTGGCCAACTAATATATATAGAAAAAAATTAGCCAGGCATGGTGGTGCATGCCTGTAGTCCCAGCTAGCCAGGAGGCTGAGGCAGGAGGATTGCTTGATCCCAGGAGATTGAGGTTGCACCATGGCACTCACTCTAGCCTGGGGAACAAAGCGAGACTCTGTCTCACAAAAATAAATAAATAAATAAATAAATAAACTACTTGGAATACTAAATATGAGAGCCATGTAGATTAAAGATGTACTGCACTGAAGCTCTCCAGCTAAACAATTTTAAGAATACTAGAGAATTGCTTTAAATTTGAAGTCTGTAGAGTGTGGCTTTGCTGGGATCTATTAGGCTGAACTCCTAGAATTTATAGTAAATAGATATGCATGACTATTTCCCATAGCAGCAATATTATTCCCATGTGATTCTGTGAATGGTGATGGATCCTTCAAGGATACCTAGAAGAGTGAAGGTCCTCTACAAATAAAACATCCTATATATAAACTTATTGAGCCTGAGACAGGAGCCAAAAGTGAGTACCAGGAAAAAATAAAAGCATGCCAAGGTTAAAGAATTTAAAGATAGAGGGGCCTGGAAGGGCCCTGGAAGTCACTTGAAAATATTCCACAAGAAAATCATCTTGAAACACTAATCAGCTCCACAAGGTATAAATCCAGCTTTAGATGTCACAGATTTAAATAAGGCCATTTCTGTTCCTATAGAACTATTAGAAAAGAAATCAACCACATATACCCTTTCTATGGCAAGTTTCTAGTCAAAAGCATTTCTAAGGTACATGAGAATAGAATATTTGACTTTAAAGAATCCTCAGAATTTTGACTCATATTTTAAATATTTTCATTAATAATTTAATACTTTGTGTTCTAAAAGAGAAAATTAAACAAAAAATAAGAAAATATTTAAGTATCAGTGATAGTAAGTTTAAAAGTCAGATGATTAAATTTCTCAATTTTACCTAGAAGATTTGTAAGGGTGGTAAACTACTGTTGTCTTGCTAAACCCTTCCCCATAGTGCCACCTCAGGGGTGGGCCTATAACAGCAATCCAATAACAGTAATTGTCCCATACCTTCTACTCCTATCACAGGGATAAGGGACAAGCAGTGACATGAGCTTAAGCTAATCAGTGCAGGACATTTCACAAACCGAAGAGATTTACTTTGGATGGTCCAAAGTTCAATTTGCAGAGCATCTGTTAGATGGTGGTGTGTGAAAAATATCATCTCTTCCTCGGGATTTGAATGAGAAGAAATCTACGTTCTAATGTTTGATAGTTACTACTTTAGGATCTGAGGACAGAACACATCTGGGAAAAACTAAATATATGCAGAGCACTCATGAGAAAAAAAATCACAGGAGATTAAAGACATGAATCCAACTGAACTGAAAGGAAGTCTGACCTATGAAATTAATTACACTTCTTGTTTGGTCTGTTTGAGTTGGATTGTCTTATACTTGCATCTAAAAACGCAATTATATGTGTGTGTGTGCGTGTGTGTATGTATATAGGAGTGTTTGTATATATATTTATATGCTTATGGATTATAAAATAATGTTAAAATTACCTCAGACAATCATGATTTCATAGTAAATGTATGTAATATATAAAGAGAGTTCTATAGATAAGTGCTTCTTAAGAAGGCAAAATAGCAGTATGGTCAGTCTAGGCACTGGAATTGTTTTCACAAATTTAAACATGTTTTCTAACAGCTAACATCTGCATAGTTGTAGAAAAGTCATTTGTTGACTCTAAGCCACTATTTTCTTATTTGTAAAATGAAAATAATTTCATTACCTGCACTTTGTAATTGCTGCAAGGATTAAATAAGACATATGTGCTTGCCCGCAATGCCTGGCACTTAAATATAAGCATTCACAAAGTATTAGTTAAAATAACAATGACACAATATCATTGAAAAGTTCGTATAAAAAAGAAATGTATAGTCTTTTGTTAGTTATTTAAACACACAATGACTATGTTAGTTTCTTCTATTTATACTTCTTCCCTAAGTGATAGAAGAGTGAAATAAAATCTAAGATATCATCCCTGCTTTCCATTAATGTACAGTAGTCTATTTAAGGATACTTGATATATCAAGTAAGTAATTAAACCCTAACAAGGTTCTCCACATACAAGTGACAAAGAAAAATGACAATTACAATATAAATATCATTTAGAAAAAGGAAATGACAATTGAAGTGTTTGCCTGAACAGTCTAGGATTAAAATCTCTTTCTCTCTCTCCCAGCTCCCAATGCTTACATACAGCAGTCCCTAATCTTTTTGGCACCAGAGAAAGGTTTCATGGAAGACAATTTTTCCATGGACCAGGAGTGGGGTGGTCTTGAGATGACTAAAGTGCATTATATTTATTGTTCACTTTATTTCTATTATTATTATATTGTCACTTGCCACTCACTGATAGGGTTTTGATAGGAGTCTGCAAACAATTGATTTATTATGGTCTCTGTGCAGTTAAACCTCTCTGCTAATGATGATCTGTATTTGCAGCAGCTCCCTAGTGCTAGCATTACTGCTTCAGCTCCACCTCAGATCATCAGGCATTAAATTCTCACAAGGAGCATGCAACCTAGATCCCTTGCAAACACGGTTTACAGTAGGTTTTGCACTCCTGTGAGAATCTAACACCATCACTAATCTGACAGGAGCCAGAGCTCAAGCAGTGATGCAAGTGATGCAGGGTGGCTGTAAATACAGATGAAGCTTCACTGACTTGCAGCAGCTCACCTCCTGCTTCCTAAAAGCCCACAGACCAGTACCAGTCCATGGCTGGGGAATGGGGGTGGCAGATACAGGAACAAATATATTTTAAAGGAAGCAGAAATAGTACTTTTTGCCCCAATTTTTTTCTCTACAGATACATTCGGAGAAAATTTTTGAGAAATTAGTGTGAAAAAAAGACTGATGCACAGAGATAATAATTAAAGAGCAAATCATACTTTTCTCTCACTAATACAGATCAGTCATTCTGAGAACCAGACATGTGTGGTAACTGCCTTAATCATGTTAGATTTTGTCACTAATTGTCATATTCAATGTGCGGATGTGTTTGATATGTACATATATGTGTTTGTACACATACATAATTGCTAATATATTCTATATATGTAAAGCTTATGATTTATTGTCAATATTTCTTTATTAGAATTTAAGTTTCATATCAGAGTGTTTCCCTGTTCAGTTTACAGTTTTAGCATCAAAATCTAGGATAGTGTCTGTATGTTTTAAGTACTCAACTGTTATTGATTATTATAAATATTAGAAAATTTAAAATAACTGCTTTTTGATCCTCAATGTTTGATTAATTTATTATCATCCAGAATTTTTAACATATTGCTAACCTAAATATTATTTTGTATAAAGAAAGACAAATGAAAAATGACATTAGTTACTTTAAGCTATACACTACTAATTTTAAAAAATTACAAAAAATGTACTACTGTTTTATTTGAATAACAGAAGTGTTTTCATTGCTGGTGGCAAGCATTATGTTAATTGGTAAAACCTCACTGTATGGTCATAATCTCAGATGGAAATCAGAATCATATTCATTCTATAAAGCAGGCCCAAATTATTGGTTTTCAATAAGAAATTTTAAGTGAACTGAACACATTATCACTACTGACTAGATAGTAAAGTCTCTGTCCCAAAAGAATAGTAACAACAAGGAAAGAAAACTTACATTCAGATGTTTTAATCAACATAAAATTAGAATGCAGGGAATTATTTTAGATGATTTAGTGGTCAGATTTATCGAATGCTATGATGGCCAGAACCACCTATTCCCACAGTGGGAATATGTATATATATGAGATAAAAACACATTGAAAAATTAATGCAGATTACTATCTTTTGGTTAATGTGCTTTTTATAAGAGGGTATAACATAATTTATCCACTTATATTAGATTTTTTTAAATAGTTGTCATAAAGGTATAATAGACATTTTGATTGGATTTCTTTTTTTTTAGTTGTACTTTTCATAGGGGTGTAATAAACCATATGTTTCATTTAATTATTTCTATAAATCTCTAAACTCAGTATCTGTGTTCTTTTAATATCATAAAGTAAATTCTAAGTGCAAATATTAAAGCCTTCTAAATTCAGCCTCCCATATGTTAAATATAGTAGCATTCCAAAAATATACCAAAATATTTTATGATTTTTGTTTTGGGCCTTTTCTCCCCTTTTGTTGTTATTGATTTATCTTTATGCTATTATTTGAGGTTCCTTTGTTGTTTACAGCCTTCAATCAATTTATTCTACCACCCTAATTCTCCATAAGTCATTTTAGTTTTACGCTTGGAAAGAATTCAATCTTGAATTTTTGTTCTTCTATAATTCATTGAAGCATGAGATGCTATTAGAACTAGAGAGGGCAAATAGTTTGATGTAAGTGGTGTATGTCCAGCATCTATGTTCATTTAATCTCATGCTAGCCTCACTCTATTATAAAAATTAGAGGGTGAGATTAAATTCATTTTAATCCTTTACAAAATAAATAGCTTATTGGTTTGAATCAAGGACAAAAGATTGGCTATTTTACCAATCTCATTTTTCTAAACAGTTTTCCTTTTTTGCTTTAAAATGTTTAGTTTTCTTTTGATACATATGAATCCAAGGAGAAAATACACAACATAAAATTTAAATTTGGTGTCATTAGTTTCTTCGCCTAGAAAATACCAGAAATTATTGCACATAGAGGGAAAATCAACTTTTATCAACAGAAAATGCTTAAAGGGCATTGGTGCAGCCCAACTGGGAAGCTGCAATGTAAATTTGAACATCCTATCACCGAGCCAGAAATGAAGTCCATTTTGTCTTCAAGATTTAGCATTGGCCCACCTGTTTCCAAATGGTTTTATTTTTTAAAGTAGTTATAATTTAAATTAAATCCTATAAAATACATGACTATAAATTCCAGTATTTGATGGGAAAGAAATAAATTTGCATACTATTAGGCTCAATAACATATAGAATAGTTTTATTTATTTATTTATTTGAGACAGAGTCTCACTTTGTTGCCCAGGCTAGAGTGCGTGCCATGGCATCAGCCTAGCTCACAGCAACCTAAAATTCCTGGGCTCAAGCAATCCTGCTGCCTCAGCCTCCTGAGTAGTTGGGACTACAGGCATGTGCCACCATACCCGGCTAATTTTTTCTATATATATTAGTTGGACAATTAATTTCTTTCTATTTTTAGTGGAGACGGGGTCTCACTCTTGCTCAGGCTGGTTTCAAACTCCTGACCTTGAGCAATCTGCTCGCCTCGGCCTCCTAGAGTACTAGGATTACAGGCGTGAGCCACTGCGCCCGGCCTGGAATATTTTTAATTATGTCCACAATAAGAAAAAGACAGTGTTAAAATTAAATGCATTTAAAATACCCAACCATAGTGTATTTCTCATGCTGAGATATATTTTTCCCCTTGTCATTGTAGTTTTCTGTATGGTCTCTAATAAAACGTAAAATATGCAATGTGATTTAACTGTGTACATAATTTATATTAAAGAAATAATTTGAACTAACTAAGAATTTAGAAAAGTAACTTAGGTAGTCATTGACATTTCCAGGTAAATCATTTTGGGTTGACCTGAGGAATCAGAAATAGAGAAATCAAAGAGCTAAGTACTTCTTGTCTTATGTTACTTCCTACCTAAGATCTGCAAAATTTGTCCTTTGGCAATTGGATAAAATCTCCTGATCACCTTTGATAACTTTCATAATTTTGTTCTGTCATATTGAGTGAAGTAAGATTTCACGCTTAGAACTCCATTAAAAGATTCCATTCTTTTTTGTCACATGTTATATTTTTTCTCTACACCAGAAATCCATAATTATTCCTTTTTCTAGGTCTCAAATTGACATCTTTTCCAGTGGTATTCTAATTGTATTCTGCTTATGCTTAACATTTGTGGGGTGCTGGTCTACCACAGAGCATGTGTGGAAGAAATTTGGGAGCAGTGTTCCCAATAGTTAAATAATTTTGTAAGAGCTGGGCTTCAAAGTCCTCACTGTCTCGTCAGTCCAAGCATTTCTATGTCTGTCTGTCTCTCTCCTTTTCTGTCGTCTCTGTTTTTAAAATCAATTTTGGTAATTGACATTCTACATAATATTTTGGATGATGAAGTTTTGCTTCTATGAAAATTTTTTTTAAATAAATGAATTATGTTAATTATTTCTAAATGTTTCTCAAATCTATGCTTAGTTTTAAAATTCATGTTATATAATTTTTAGGACAATAGTTAGCTTATAATGTTTATTATTGTATTGGACATGTGATAGACACATAGTTGACTGGAATCTGCTCTTTTTGAAGGCTTGTTTAAAGGCCCTTTAGTTGATAATTACTTTTATTGTCCATTTGTTATTTAAATGTATTTTTATTTCTCTAATACTGCAGTCATATTAAGTTCTAGAACATTGTTTAATAGAGATTTCAGTTGTAAAAAAATTAAATTTAAGGTGATTATTTCTGGATCTTTTTGCTGAAAACAGTCACTTACAAATCCCCCCTTCAGCCACATTCAGTTATTTGTGGGCATAAATAGATGGTGTCGTATATACTTACAAATAAGCCCCATCAAAATTTGGTATTTTTCCAAATTTTGGTTTTGCATGCCACATTCAAAATCCATATATATCACCAACACTATTATTATCTCTCGTTATATTAATTCACTTTTAAATTTTGAATACATACTTACACTTTTAGCTGCACCAATAAATTTTGGTCCTATCTAATCAGTGAAGAAAATAAAAACTCATTAAGTTTTCGTTTAGCAATTTAAAATGGTAGTGAGAAAAAGAGATACTTCAGTAACTCCAAGGGTTAGTATGAAAGGGAAAGTGAGTAACATACTCTCAGGGAGTGATTTTTATCTGTAATGGATCCAGAAGAAATATCTTATATTCTTTCATGTAAATATTGTTCCACAAGGCTGTTGAATTACAATGTGCTAAAGTTGTTCTTTTTCTCTGTCATTTTGCCTTCATACACTAAAAAAATCACTTAGACTTACAATAACTTAAAATGCTATTTCATTCTGATGCGTTATATTTTTGGATTTTCCTTTTTATAAAAATGGTTCAGTGCTTAGGATAAAAGACATTACAAGTATGTTAGAACTGTAAAGGTATATTTATATTTACTTATATTTCTGTTAATTTTGAAAATAAATCTTATAAAACTCCTACTTTGTTCATATTATACAAGTGATAATCAGTGATATTAGTATATGTATACTGTTATTTATGAATTGTAATTTTTAATCTAAAAATCTATATATATAAAAAAGTGACTAAACATAAAAATCATAACAGCATAAATACTAAGAAATATATTTATGTGCCATTACTTTTTATTATTTAAACACTTCATTATTTATGTCTATTAAAAATATTACAATTTTCTTTAAGGAGAAGAGAAAGAAAGTCTTGAATTTAGAATATCTACTATGTAACACTAAGGGATGTTCTATATTTCATCTGATGGTATGATACATACACTATGAGATTAGTGCAGTGGTAGTAATAATATTAATAACAATACTAACAACAATTACAAATAATATATTTAAGTCTTATTATTTTGCAAGTATTAACCTAAATATTCTATATGCACATTATTTTCCTCATAATCAACATCTGAGATAAGGTTAATTAATCTCTTCTTATATTTTCATTCATTCCTTTCATTTTTATGTTTTTTGAAAGGATTGTGTGTCTTAATATTATAAAATCAGTCCATCCTCCTTCAATTACCATAAGACTTTCTTCAAAAGTTAGTTTTATAACTTAGATATTAAGTGCCAGAGTCCATATTTGATTATAAGTCATTGACTTGTCATTACAAGTCATTCTGTAGTCAATATTGAATATGATTTTTGTTGTCAGATAACTCTGACTTCCATTTCTAGCTCTTCTGTTTTTCTGTTAACATTAACAGAAGGTGTTAATATTAGAAAAATGTTTCACCTTTCTAAGCCTCAGTGTATGTATTAGTTTTATTAGTAAAATAATGTCAAGAATAGTTAATAATTCATCAGGGTATAGAAATAATTAAAAGATATAATGCATATGAAGCTCTTAGACCATAAGAACTGATGAATACAAATGATCAGCCATCTTACATATAACAAAATTTGTCTTATTGTGATAAGTTCAATTAAAATATTTAGATTGTTTTATGGAATTTGTTTCTTCTCCTGCAGATGAAATATAGAAACATCAAAAAGTGCTATTCAAGCCAGGACCATAGGGCTATTTGTATGAAAGCATAAATTTTTTTAATACTTCATGTAAAAGTATTAATAAATAAGTGAAGGATCTGGAACTATTTAATTTTTTTTGTTTAGCTTTTCAAATGATGTAGAATACTATTTGATACATGGAATTTTATGTTTTGATATATGTAATATTGAATCTTCTTTAAAGCTTCATAAGAAGCACCCTGGTTATAGTGGCTGTGTTGATCCAAGTAGTAAGATGTCCATCTGCCTGGCTTCCAATCTCAGTTATATGGCTGTAGACAAGTTAATTAACTTCAAAAGTTTAGCCTTTTCATAGGTTAAATATTAATAATAGCATGTGTTATGTTAGTTATGTTAGCTGTGAAAGTTAAATGGCATAATTAATATAAATACTTCAGTCTCTGCCACAAGCTAAATACTCAATATATGCAAACAATAATTCCGTAATTGCACCACAGGGAATATGCTAATTCTAGGCATACCTTCACTTCAGTGAAAGGATATATGTAGCAGGGATATTCTTCTAAGTTGTGAAGAAATATGTTGCCCATAATGCAATTTGAGGTAGCACTTCTCAACCTTTAGTGTGTATACAGCACCTGAAAATCTTATTAAAATACAAAATTCTGATTCAGTAGTTCTGAGGTAGAGACTGGGATTCTGCATTTCTAACACGTTCCCAGATGCTGCTGATATTGCTGGTCCATGCACCACACTTTGAATAATTTAAGGCACATTGAGAATCACCCACCCATCCCATAATATCTTTTTCCATCTGTTTATCAAAATGATGGAAATTTCACCATTTCGGATTCATTACTTTTGAATTCTCTCTCTTGCACAGAAATTTGAAATGGAAATACCACTGGGTACATCTGAGAAGCAATTTCTACCTAGAGAATCTCTAGTACCCACAAGATTTAAGGAAAAATGGAATTTTTGATTGACATGATTTGGAGCATGTGCACTTATCTTGAAAAAGCTATCTTTGGTAGGGGACTGTAATAGACAGTCAGTTGTCTTTGGGTGGCTTCAGAAAAAAAGGAAACAAGAAGAGTAAGAAATACACAGAAAATAAAGGTAGAAATTACATAAGTCAAACTTTACCTACCTTTCTATTTTCCCTATGGATGGTCAAGAGGACAAATACCATATTATTTCCCATTGCTGCTATTACCACAATTTATAAAATTTTAGTGGCTTAAAACAATATCCACTTATTCTCTCAAAGTTCTGTAGGTTAGAAGTCTGAAGTTGCTTGACGGGATTCTCTACTCAGGGTCCCCTTGGGCTAAACATCAGTGTATCTGCTGGGATTGTCATCTGAGTCCACCTTCAAGATCAGTGACTATTGGCAGAATTAATTTCCTTCCTATGCTTTCCCCATGATGGTCCTTTTTACCATCAAGCCAGCAACAGTGGGTCAAGTCTTTCGCATGCTCACTTACCTTCTGCTACTAACCAGAGAAAGATCTCTACTTTTAAAGGTTCATGTGATCAGATTAGATTCACTGAATAATCCATAATCTCCCTATTTTATGGCCAGCTACATCGTAATCTTAATTACATTTCTAAAGTCTGTTTGCCATATAACATAGCATAGGTTATAAGGACTACCGCAGGTGTACCTGTGTGTGTGTGTGTGTGTGTGTGTGTGTATTTAAGAGGAAATATGAACATGTTAGAATGAAAAGCACTAATTTGTATTCTCATCTGAGTTTAATTATCTACTGATTCATTTATATGAGAAAAATAAGCACTCCAAGTATTATTTTCTTCATACATTTGGAAGAATATTTTTTTTGAAAAACAAACAAAAACCCTGGCTTGATTTAACGCTATACAAAAATCAAAATCATAGGAAAGCTTAAGATGCTGTTATTGCACGTTCTATCTAATGCCAATCATAAAATTTTGCAAACATCTTTCACTTAAATAAATTATTAAATTGCTACATATGAAGGCCATCAAATGGGTAATGTATGTCAACAATACAGTAGATGACATTCCTTGGAACTTTGTATCAGGCTTATAATTAAGGCATTATTTCCAATAGCTGCCTTTTGCAAGTTATAATAGAATTCATCAGAGTGGTTTACAAAGAGTGATTGTTATAAACAATTAAAAATATTTAATGCCTCAGGAAATGCCATTATAACTTGCAAAAGGCAGCTATTGGAAATAGCAGATCTCATAAAATTTTAATTATAAGGTTAATATAAAGTTCCAAACAGATGTCATCTACTAAATAAAATTTCACTACAGTTTTGATTACAACACAGAGAGGATTATGACAACATAAATCATGTTTTTTAAAAAAAATTATACTGAACACAACAACAAAGCATAATTTCTTTCATTTTTTCATAGTTAGTTCTAGCTTTTATATAATTCCATGTACATTTTCACAGTTATAATCACAACATATATAAAATTTTATATGTGCTTCTTCCCACCAAATGTTCCATAATAAACACTTTTCCATTTTTCTACATGGTCTAAAAATATAATTCTGATAGTTGGCTCAATAAGAGTCTAACAATTTGATGAAACATAAATTTATTTACTATTCCCTTATTCTTGGACACAAGTATGTTTCTAATAATATGAATAATATTGAATATTTTGAAAAAGTTAATCTTTTTTTAAATAAAAGATAATTTCCAGAAATTAAATTATTTTGAAAATGGATTAAACATTATAAAGACATTTATAACATTTACATACTATAAATATTTTGAAAAATATCCTTGACTTTTTTTTGGTTACAGAGGAGTTATTGGATACATATCTCTTGTGTATATATGTGGAATGTTTGGGCTGTAATGATAAGGCCACCCACAGCAAAGATTTGTTTTCACACTCCATCTGTTTGGTATGTACTGTGTAGATTTGAAAAAATTTCTGACCCCAGTGAGACAGAGTGTTTGGTAATACTTCTATCATATTCTTTAATTTCTCTGTGAGTCACTGTCTCCACATGCTTAACAAGATTGTGAGTTTTGCAAAAACCTTCCAGAAACGGCATCTACTTCTTAAAGATGAATGAGGATTAATAAACACATTGGATCCCTCACAAATAGTGCTTATTAAATACCAAACAGTGGTTGCTATGTAACAAGTATGGAGAGACAGAAGATATATGGACTAGTCTTACTGTCTGACTGCAATAAAAGCAAAAATCCTTGAATGGGAGTGTTTGCTTGTGTGTATGAAAGACTGTTTTAAATACTGCTGTGCACAATTTTTATCCACAAAAAAATCTTTGTATTTGTGGTGTAAGTTTTGATTGTCTGTTTAATGATATACCCTTTTCTTTCAATTATATTTTTAGTTGATTTAATTATATATTTAAGTTACTTTTCTAAATTTAACAAGAAACATTAATGAATGTGAAAGGAAGAATGGAAAACTTCATACAAATCAAAAATGACCCAAACCTATATCTCTTCATCAATGCACTGGTTTTTTGTTTGCTTGTTTGTTTTTTATGTTTTCCTTCTCTTACTAATAGCACTGATTTTCTATATTACTACTTTAAGAATTAAACATGTGTCACCTTGTACTAGATACATTGTTATTTTTAGTGTTGTTAACTCTTACAATTTTATTTTTGAAAGCTCTTACTGGAAGGTTTAGTATCAAAAAATAAGCCCAACTCTGCTATTAAATCTGCAATTAAATAAAGGTCTACTTAAAACTTCTAAGACTCCAGAAATGAAGTGTTAATAATGTTTACTAAGTTTCCTTCTAGTTTTTAAAACCTGACATTTAGACCAGGTGTGGTGCCTCACATCTATAATCTTAGCACTTTGGGAGGCTGCAGCTGACGTTTGACACCAGCCTGAGTAGCATAGCAAGACTCGTCTTTACAAAAAAAAAAAAAAAAATTAGCTGGGTACGTTGATGCATGCATAGTCCAGCTATTCAGGAGGCTGAGGCAGGAAGATTATTTGAGCTGAGGAGTTTGAGGGTGCAATGAGCTAGATGGTACCACTGTACTCTAGCCCAGGTGACAGAGCAAGACTCTGTCTCAAAACAAACTAAAAACAAAAACCCAAAGCAGAAAAACACCTAATATTTATAGATGCCTTTGTCTTATTTTTAAACATAGCTACAAATTTCTTAGTGACAGGGTCTGTGAATTAAATGATTAAATGCCACTGTAAGCTGCACAGTACCTACCAAAATGTTTTATATACAGTAAGTATCCCATAAATGACAGCTGATATAGTCAAAGAATTAACTAAATTATCAGAGCAGAAGGTTTATGTAGGAGTTATAAACTTTGTCATTTTTAATTCTGCTTTGTTTGCAAACCATTTCTTTTATTGAGAATTTTTTTAGATAAACAAATTCCTGATTGCTTGTCAATAATTTGTTCAAGCTTACAGAAGAAAGTCGATGAGCTTTTTTCCCATTATACCTTATCTTGAATATCCCATTTCCACGTACAAGGATGAGTATCAAGTTTTTAATCAAATCGTTCAGCCTGAAAACATTTGTTACAAGAGCTATAGAAATTCACTCTGCTCCTGAGTTACTTTTATGTCAGAATTGACTATCACTCTATATAGTTGTATTTTTATGCTTTTTAAACATCTTCCATCATATTGGCTTTTATTTTAGTTTCTACTTTGGTAGAAGATTGGGAAATGGGCATGGTTTATAAAAACTCAGTGCTTGATCACTGTTATTTAACATATGCTTCCTAATATGGGTCATTTTTCAGGGTTTAAAAATATGAGCATGGAAATCTTGAGTCCTATAATATATATGAATTTGTTCCTGAGTTGAAACAGTTTTGAATTGAATTTGTCTCATTTTAAAAACTAAATATTAATATATTAATGTTGTCCTGACAATGAACTATTCTTTTTCTCCTCACCTGAACATTTCTTTATTTCTTCAACAGATCTCAATTGTAGGCATCTCAATTGTAGGCATTTCTCTTGATCTCAATTGTAGGCATCTCCAAAGACCAAAGCCTTGTCCTGTTGATCTTCTCACATTCTACATTCTGTGAGACATAATGCATTCAGATTTTGCACTTGTAGAAATAATTTCTGCATGTACCAATACTACTAATTAACTTTGAGTCTTACTTTAATTTCTAACAATAGGAAATCTCTAATGCAAGGTTTTTGTCACCTCAGATTCACAATGCCAAAAATGAAGTCCTCATTTTCTCTCACAAATGGAATTATTATTCTTACATAATTTTGGTAAATGTTGTGGCTGTCATGCTGGAATTCCAGCTCAAAAACTAAAATTCCTATTAATAGTTGACATCTCCTTCTGTTCCAACTGCAAGAAACTGCTAATTATCATTTATAATATGTATGAAATGCATTATTTCTTTTCCAATCTCACTTTTATTATTCCCATGTAGTTCCTAATGAAAGTCAGCTTTAATTGCTGGGAAAAGCTATAACTAATCTTTTTAGATTCTATGCTTTTCTTTCATTTAAATGCATTCAGTTATTTGAAGCCTGATAAATCAACTTGGGCGTGTTGTATTTATTAGTAAAGTCTCTTAAAATGTGAGATGGCAGGGAGTAATATTCAAGGCTATCACATACAAAGTCAATCTCTAATATTTAAAAAGAATTATAATCGGGCTTAATTTCCACACTTTAAGTCACACTTTCCTTATTGTGTGTTTCTCACTCTTTCACAATACAGAAGGTACCCAACAGAAGATGGTTTGATTTAGGATTTTTTTACTTTACAGTGGTGCAAAAGATGTATGCATTCGGTAGACTTTTTGATTTACAATGGGGTTACATAAGGACAAGCCAATTGTAAATCAAAAATATCATAAATGGCTTTCGGCTTATAATATTTTCAATTTGCAATGGAATTATTGGATGTAACATCATCATAAGTCAATGAGTATCTATATATCCTTTGCTTTCCTAAATCCACATCGATAGACATATGCATGCACACACACACACACACACACACACACACACACACAGAGAACTGAGTGAGTAGACCCAGGGACTACTTTTGAAAAGGCTTTTTTAGATATTTTTTTGATAGTTAAATATTTTGAGACACACATATTAGAAGCTCCATGATATAGATTGACATATTAGACACACATATAGACACACATATTAGACACACAGAAGCTTCTAACACATATTAGAAGCTCCATGATATAGATTGATCATTTATTAATTTAATTTAGCTCTTTAGATTAAATAACGACACAATTAGAAATCTAGCATACAATAGTTTATCAAAATATGTGAATTTTGTATCAGGTTTTACTAATATGCTTTAGAATATAGATTTTATTTTTGAGAGAACAGGCTAGAACTTTCTCTTTTCCTGGGGAGGATTTTATTCTTTTGGACAGGATAATGTACTATGTAACACTGAAACACCTATTTTCCAATACAAAATTAATACATAAATATATCTTAAAAACACAGACTTGAAGAGTAAATGCAATGGATAGATTTGATCAACTTCATGTCCAGAATTTAGGATGTAATTACAGATATTTAAATACCTTGTTACTACCATAAGTTTTTTGAGATCTCCTAATTATGAAGTAGTAGTTAGTTCTTAGGAGTTAGTAATAGTTCCATTAGTAATTATTCAGGATTGAAGGATTTGTAATTATCCAGTTGGAAAAAGAGACATTTTGGGAAAGCTAAGAATATTGAAAAAACAGAGCTGCTTGAAATTAACATGGAATTTGAAGAAATTCGAAGTTTGTTGTAACTACGGTAAAAAATTACATTTAGATGTTTGACTAGGGAAGATACTGAAGAACTAAACCAAAGAGAAACAGTGAGGACTCTTGACATAAGTTCCAATTTTATTTTTGTTGATAACTTGGAAACTAGAAACACTAAGGATTTTACTATGAGAATTGTACAATAAAATTGGAATTGACACAGGAAAGTTGAACCCCAAACTGGGGTCCAGCCTGAAAGCCAAGAGAGTTCTTGGCTTCCTGCAGGAAAGCATTCAAGCATGAGCCTTAAGTTGGAAACAAAAACAAAATTTATTAAACAAACAAGCAGCAAGCAGGCTACTCCATAGACAGATAAGCCACTGTATATTGCTGGTGAACGCTATTTATGGCTGTCTCTTGATTATATGCTAAATAAGGAGTGGGTTATTTATGTATTTTTGGAGAAAGGGGCAGAGAGTTCCAGGAATCGTGATTCCTCTTCCTTTCCTGCCATATAAAGTAACTTTCAGGGTTGTCATGGTGATTATAAATTGTCAAGGCACTGGTGGGAGTTTCTTTTAACATGCTAATACATTATAAGCAGAGTATAATGCACAACAAGGGCAAGCAGAGCTCATTTTCATTATCATGATGGTACAAACTGGTCTTAAATGGTTTCTTCACAACATCCTGCTGTTATCATAGACCTGGGTCTTGTGACTCCTTAAGAATCAGGGACTGCCAGTTTCCTACCTCAGCATTTAAATTTTTTTCATCTAGCAAATTAGAGAAAATATATAACATTAATTTTGAATGAGAGGTTAGAAGAATGATTTTACACATGCAGGAAGAAGAAAAAGATAATATGATGATGACTAGAGAGCATCATCTATAAAAGGAAGAAAGAAAGAAGGAAATACAATCAAACTGAGCATTGAGATCTCCTATAACTTAATCATTTATTCCAGGAAATTCTTTACAAGGAAAGTAATGCTCTACACCAACAATTAATTTTACTATTTGCCTCTTTGCATCAGGAAACTTTTCCAAACAAATGTATTTGATCAGTTTCTTAATCTGGGCAAACATTTCTCCCATTAACATCTCTCTTATGTGGGCAAACATCTTGCTTTTCAGATATCAGTTACCTTTACAAGACTCATTAAAGGGTATTCAAATCAGGAAAGAGGTGATCAAACTTTTTATTGCTTTTTGCTGATGATATGATATTGTATCTAGAAAAACCACAAAAGACTTTACCAAGAGACTCCTGGAAATGATAAGTAAATGCAGCCTAAATTCAGGCTATAAAACACATCAGTAGCATTTCTATATACCAATATCATTCAAGCTGAGAGTCAAATCAAAGAATCAATACCATTCAAAATAATTGCAAAGAAAATAAAATATACTTAACCAAGGAGGTGAAAGATCTTTACAAGGAGAACTACAAAACACTGAGGAAAGAAATCACAGAGGACACAAACAAATGGAAAAATATATCATGTTCATGGATCGGTACAACCAACATTGTTAAAATGTCTATACTACCCACAGTGATTTAAAGATTCCATGCAATAGTCATCAAAATACCAATGGCATATTTCACAGATCTAGGAAAAATAATTCTATGTAGTATAAAGTCGGATCATGTGATGCCTCCAGCTTTGTTCTTTTTGCTTAGGATTGCTTTGGCTATTCGGGCTCTTTTCTGGTTCCAAATGAATCAGATTGAGTTTAATAAACTCAACTTTGCTTAATAAATATATTTTTCCAGTGATCTTTGTGGGAGAGTTGACAGCCCAGGCAACTTATTGATTTCTTAGATGCTATAGTTACAGAGAAAGGAAGGAAGAAGGGGAATGTATATAAATGAAAGGAAAAAGAGAAATAAAAGATGATCAGTTTTATAGTTTAGTGAATGAGGACTGGTGCTCTTAAGTAAGATGGGGATAAACTGCTGAGGAGAAATTGTGGGTTGACCTATCAATTAGTTCAATATAAAATTAATAATATAACATGAATAATTAATATAACATGAATAATTAATTATTCATGTGTTAACTGCCTGCTAGCTTTTTGTACTGTATGAAGGTTCCATGTCTACTCTATCTAGAGTATAGTACACGAACACCATGCCGATTTTATTTTATTATAATATTGAGCCAATTTATGGAATTTTGGTAGTTTATTCTACTTGCGGTTATTTTGATCCCATTAATTTTTTCTTCACCTAAACATAAGAATTTAATTTGCTTAAATAAGACAAAAAATTATGTGTCTTTATTTTTATTTATATTACTTTAAATGATAGGATTACCGTGTTCATGAAATTGTTTCATGAAACATGTTAAAGTCATTATACATATTTTATAATTTACTCATCAAAACCGAGCAATGGGGTAAGTATCATTGTCATGCCTATTTTCAAGTGAAAAAATGGACAAGTATTAGGTTAATTTAACTTATTTAGGATCACAGGGCTAAAATGTGAAACAAACCAGATTTAATGTAGGGTGTGTGAGCCAAGGCCCATGTGCTTTACCTTTATGCCATCCTTTAAACTGTCAGGTAAAGGGAGAAAAGAATAGAGGTAAGAGACAAGAGATGGTAAACCTGAAAAGGGCCTCTGACCTAGAGGGCAGAAGCCCCAACTCTTACATGCTGTGGGTTTTTAAGGGCTTTCTTAGGGGCAATACATGGCTTGAGGGAGTGGAGAGCTTTTTGGCGGTTTTTCTTAGTTTTCTGCAGGAAACAGATGCTTATCTTCTAGAAGAGAGTATCGAAAATGGCCTCACTAGGGAAGAAGCAAGATGGTGGTTGTACTTTTGTGTCCTGGTCCCTCATTCCAGACCCTTTATTGATTATAGAAAAGGAGCATCCATCTTTGGTCTAACTACTTCCTGCTAAATGGGGGTGGCCTTCCTTTGTTCCCTGTAAGGTCTGGAGGTGAAGGACCATCTGGACGTAATGTTGTGTTGTGATTCATGTTATTGCAGTGACTCTGTTCACCATGAACTTTTGTTTCAGATTTATTAAATAGGGGAAGAATATAAGGAACTAAAGGATTAGGATTATGGAAGATATGAAGGGCAGGAGCCAGTAGATAACAGAGGGAAAAGGAAAGTTCCATTTGGGATTGCAAGAAGCTTCAGCAAGTTCTTTAGCTTATTTTTGGCATCTGGCTGCCCATCCCTGACCAGGCTGGATTTATTAGTGTAAAAGTAACATTGTTCTTGGAGGATGGCACAAATGTTTCCCTGTGCTACTGTCAAGTTGTTGAGACCTTGACGATTTTGTGAAACGACAGCAGCCAGTGAGTCCTCCTGATCTTGGAGACTGACAAACTTGTCAATCAAGAAATGTCTTTGAGACTGGCAGTCATTTTTTTATATAGGCTTATGAATTCTGTTAGGGGCATTCCTAATCCTGCTATTCCTTTCCCCACCCCAGCAGTGACTTCCAGGATGGCCAAGAGGGGCACAAGTTGTATGGCCCTGTTAGCTTTAGTCCTGATCCTGGCATGGAGTGGCACAGGGATGGGAGTGTCAAGCGGGGCAAAGTAAACCAAAGGAGATAAGAAAGCTAGTGTATAGCAGCTTGTCCGGTTGGTAAGGAGACACAAAAAGGCTGAAGTTCCACAGAGCCAGAATATACCTTCAGTGTTAATCAATACAAGGAAAGAGGCAGAAAGTGATGAGAAGACTAAAGGATCTTCTGTAGTTTGGGAGTGATAACCAGAGGTGGAGGCTGTCTCCTAAGGAGACTAGCATAAAAGAGGTAAAGGTATCAGTAGGGATAGGAGGTATTTCAGAGGTGAATTGCAGCCTGTGTGGGTCCAGAAATAGATGGACAGTCTCTTCAATGATAGAGGCCCATGAACATTTGCCCTGGTCTGTTAATTTGAAGAAATCTGACTTGGAAGTTAGGGGCCTAGTGCCCCATCTCATACAATAGTGGGAGAAGTGGTCTGAAATGTTTCCAGAAAAGGTAGGGAAGTCAGTAGGTCAGGCCTGATCATGTCGGCAATGTTTTGTTATATGGAGCCTGCCAAGTCTCTATGTGACTAGAGTGGGGACATGATGATGGTGCTGTTGCAGCTTCATTGAGGCAGGATCCCCACTGGAGTGGATTGTATAAATGGTTGTCTAAATATACAAAGGGGGGCCTGAAAAGCTATGATTGGTCCCTTTTGAGTTGGTCCCTGGACTAATTGCTGAGGGTGTTTTATGGTATTAAGATCATCTCAAAGGCTGTTGACCTGGTGTTGGGCAGGGGCGCCAGGGAAAAAGTTCTGGTCCAGAGAGAGGTCTGGGCCTTGTAGGCCTTGTAGTGGATTTCCCTAAAGTATATGCTCCCTCTCACCTTCACCCATTTTTCAAGAGGGGCAGGCATGGTGACATCAGCTGTTTGGGAGGGGTGAAGGCAAATCCAGTATGGGAGATTTACAGTTGAATTATGTTTTTCCAGCAGAGAGCCCACGAGGGAGATGTGTCATTTAAGTAAGCGGGAAGTATTGAGGGAAAAGTAGGAATAGGAAGGAAAAAGAGAAAAAGAGGAATTGACAGAGAGGGTATCCAGAAAAAGTGCCTTGCAAGCATAGTTTCTTTACCAGTGAACGGAATTCTAAGGGAGATATTACACTGTGATAGGGTGAGTAGCACAGTCAATCAATAAAAAGATCTCTCAAAAATTTTTCAAAGGTGAAGAGAAACAGAGACATAAGTCTATTCAGGAATATCCGTGTCTCGTTCTTCTAGTATGTCAGGGAGGTGTGTGGGACTTTGCTGTTTCCTCTTCAGGTGTAGAGAGATAGGTCCTGTAATGGAACAAGAAAATACGGGTTCTGAATCTTCGAGGCTCTGGTCTGAGTCCTGTGGGTCTGGTGCCCTTTCTAAGGAAGAGAAGTGATAACAATGGGGTTGCCCCTTTAATTTGGCAGCTGTGGGTATGGCCAGAATGACTTGGTATGGACTCTCCCATTTGGGTTTAAGAGGATCTGCTGAAGTTTTAACCCAGGCGCAGTCTCCAAGATGTAGGATAGACAGTGTCTGAGCAGAGTGGGGAGTCAGGAGGTGTGACTGGATGTGTTCCTAAAGGTGAGACCAAAAGCCTTGAAGTAAAGGAGTGGCTAGAGATGGCAGAAATTTGGGGAACTCCTTTGTACTTGGGAAAAAGAGGGAAAAAGATGCTGTACATAGCCTCAAAAGGACTGATATAAAGGGACTTGTGGGGAATCACCCTCACTTTAAAGGGGGCCAAGGGCAAAAGTGATAGCCAATCCCTGTGAGTTTGCATAGAATATTTGGTGAGAAAGTTTTTTAGGATTCCATTCATCTGCTCCACTTTTCAGAAGATCGGGGGTGGTAAGGGATGTGGAACTTCCAAGTGATGTTTAAGGCTGAAGCAAGATTCTGAGTGATCAGAGATGAATTCAGGTCCATTGTCAGACTCTTGGGAGGTGGAAAAACCAAATCTGGGAATAATATCATGTAAGAGATTTTGGGTAACAGTGGAGGCCTGTTTGTTGGTGGTAGAGAAGGCCTCTACTCATCCTGAAAAACTGTTAATGAATACCAAAAGATAACACGTTTTCTAGATAGGGAGTATCTGAGTGAAATCAACTTGCTAATCCTGTCCAGGTAATGAGCCCTTGACTTGGTGGGTGGAGAAGGGGGGGGCTGGATATTGGATTGGGCAGAGGTAGTTTGACAAATAAAATATTACATTCCTTGGTAAGGGTGTGAAGTAATTCCTTGTGTTGAGGTAAAAGGTAAATATGAGTGTGAGAAAGTGTTGAAGCGGAACCAGGCCTGCATGGAAGAGAGAGTGAAGGTGTTTGAGAAGAGGGAGGGAAGATTTATTCAGGAGGATTAGCTTATGATTTTTATACCAATATGGATTTTAAAAATCTGCTCCCTCCTACGTTAGCTTTCCAATTTGGGGTTGAGTGTATTATGGATTGTCTTCACCAGAGGGAAAATACAATGAGGGATAGCCTGATGTGAGGCAGCCTGTTTGGCCTAAAAGTTGGCCTCCCAGTTGCCTGTGGAAATATAGCTTAGGTCCTTTTGGTGGCCCTTACAATGAATGAAGGAGACTTGATTGAGGACTAAGGTAGCCTGGAGGATGGAATTAATTGGTTTGCCATTAATGATAGGAGAGCCTTTTGCCGTTAAGAAACTTTATTTCTGTCCATATTTGGGTATTAGAATTTAGCATGTTATAAGTGTATTTAGAGTCTGTATAGATGCTAACCTTTTTCCCTTTGGCCAAGGTTAGAGCCTGGGTTAAGGCAATTAGTTCTGCTTGTTGGGAAGTTGTCCTGGGGGGCAAAGGGGATGCTTTGATGATCTGTCTTGGTGGAAACTGTTGCCCTGTGTCAGGGCCCTTGGAAGGCCTGGCATAGCCCACTGAGAGGGGCACTGCTTTAGTAGCACTGCCATCTATGAACCATTCAGGGGCACCTGGTATGGAGTTGGTGCCAACGTGGTAAAAGAGAGTAAGGGAGTCATCAATAATATCAGAATAAGAGTAAAAGCCTTCAGGGATGATTGAATGATTAGAAGGCATAAGAGTGGCCAGGTTAGGTGGTAAGCAGTATTGGAAGAAAATGGAGGACTATACCAGGGTGGCGTGAAGAGCTTGAATTCTGGAAGGAGAGACAGAAGAAAGAGCTCTGTGACTTAACATATCCTGGAGGTTGTAGGAGGAAGAAACTACTAGGGGCTCTTAGAAAGTCATCTTTTGTGCTTCTGGGATAAGTAGAGAAGCAGTGGCTAGTAACTTCAAGCAGAGTATCCACTCCTGGTAAATGTGGTCTAATTGTTTAGAAAAATAAGTAGTTGGTTATACATAATCTCCTACAGGCTGGGCCAGGAGGCCCAGAGCAAGGTTTTGGGTGCTGTGCCAATATAAATGGAAGGGCCTGGAGGGATTCAGAAGCCCCAACATGGAGGCTCATTGTAGAGCCTGTTTGATGGTCTTGATGGATGTACATATGTCAGGGGGAAAGGGAAAGGGTCCATCTAAATTTCCCTTTGTAGCATTGTATAAGAGTTTGGCAATTTAGGCAAAATTGGGAATCCATATATGAAAATACCCTGTGAGGCCAAGAAAGGAGAGGGGATCTGTTTTCCTGGCAGGCTAGGTATTTTTTGAACTGTCTCCTTTTGCTCTGTTGGGATTTCCTGGAGTTGGGGGAATATTAAAAGCCTGAGGTAGTGTACTTTGGGAGATAAGAGTTTGGCATTGATCTGAGGACCCAGTATCTGGACTAGGCCAAGAAATTGAGAAGGGAAAATCTGAATTCTTGCCAGGAAGGGCTGCAGAGGAGGAGGTTATCTACATATTGTAATAGAGAGCTAGGGGCCAGGGCAAAGCGGGCCAAGTCAGCCTGTAAAGCTTGACCAAAATAAGGGGGGCTATCTCTGAAACCTTGAGGTAGAACTGTCCAGGTCAATTGCTAGGACACATGTGAGCTGTGATCTGTCCAAATAAATGTGAATAAAGGTTGAGAATCTTTATGGATGGGAATGGAGAAGAAGGCATCCTTTAAATCGAAAACAAAGAAAAGAGGGGCAGAAGAGGGTATTTGCGAAAGGAGGGTGTAGGGATTAGGCACCATCAGGTGTACTGGAATCACCACCACATTCACTTGACAGAGGCCCTGAACTAGATGGTAGGAGCCATTTGGTTTCTTGACAGGAAGAATGGGGGTGTTATGAGAAGAGTAAATAGGGGTAAGGATACACATGGAGAGGAAATGAGAAATATGTATTATGCCCCTCAGTCCTCAAGGGTATTGGGGAACAGATATGTAGTGACTGGGGTCCCTTAGGAAAACCCACACAGGGTCATAATGATGGGCTATCACTGGATGGTCAGTGTCCCAGACTGATGGGTCAATATCTGAAAGTAGAGTTTCCTTACTTTTTGGAAGAAGAGGGATCTCTTGGCAAAGAAGCAAGTGTGGGGCTAGAGTGTGTTACAGTCAGTGAATTTGTCCACCTAGTTTATGAAGGAGATCCCCTCCCAATAAGGGAGTGGGACAATGGGGAATAACTAAAAAAGAATGTATAAAAGTGGTATTGGAAAAGGTACAATGAAGAGGGGGAATTTCAAGTGGGGTTTCCTTCATGCTCGTCTGCCAATCACACAGATGGAAGAACAGCGTATCCGGCCATGGAATTCAGTTACAACAGATAAACTTGCCAGTGTATCCAGAAGAAATGAAACAGTCTTATCGGATACCCTCCTGATTACCCGAGGCTTGGTGGACATGCCAGATGTGGGGGCTAATGATTCCCGGCAGCCTCAGTCCTCTGGTGTCAGGGCCAAGAGAGGAGAGCTCGTTAGGCAGAGGTCTAAGGTCCTCAGATGGTGGACTTGAGTGGGGAGAGTGTCCCTGTTGAGGGCACTCCATCTTCCAGTGGTCCCATTGGCCACACAATGGACCCGGCTTAGAGGGTGGACAGGGAGTAGGACAGGCTTTTGTCCAGTGTCTGGATGTGCCACTTCGAAAGCAAGTGCCCAGGAGTTTTGGGGATCTCTTTTGTAAGAGCTGTCTTGAGCCAGATTTTAGGACAGAGGCAAGTATTTGGTATTTTAAGTGAAGATACTTTCTTTGTGGGCCCGATGTTCCTCCTCCCTATTGTTAAAAACTTTGAAGGCCGTTTCAAGAAGTTCTTTCCGTGAGGTCTGGGTCCCTTTCTGCAGTGTTTGTAATATTTTTTTGGATGTCAGGAACAGACTGAGAGATAAAATGAAGGGGTAAGAACTGCCATTCTGTGGATTCCGGGTTTAAACTGGTATATTTGGTTAAGGCCCGTATCAGCAGAGATAAAAAGAGAGCAGGGTTTTCCTGTGGCCCCTGTGTGATCTCTGTAATCTTACCCCAGTTTACAGCCTTATGGGCATTTTTGGTCATGACTGCTAAGAGGCAGGTCACCATGTGATCTCATGATCTGAGTCCAGAGTCACCCTGCTGATAAGTACAATTAGGTTCTGGAGAGGCAACAGCCTCTGCCTCGACCAGATTATGGTAGGACTGAGTGTGTAATTAATTCATCAGTGTGAGCCTCTGCCTAATGCCGGATGAGTTCCTTTTCCTCTGGTGTTAGAATGGAAGTTAGGATGACATATAAGTCATGCCAAGTTAAGTTGAAGGGGTTTGGGTAAGATAAAAGAACACCTGTCTATATCGTGTGGAATTTTCTAAGAAGGAACCCAGGTGCTTTTGATTTGGGAAATGCCAACCATAGTAAAAGGGACATGGACTTGCACAATGCCTTCTATGCCCCCTACTTCCCAGAGTTGAAAAAGATGTGAGAACCCAGAACCGGCTGAGTCCCATCTTTAGATCGGATTACCGGGTGAGACAGTCGGGAAGGGAGGGGGCAGGGGGAGTCGTGGTGTCAGGAGATGGTGGTGTGGGAGGGAATGCAGAGCTGACAGGAGGGAAGAAGTAGAGCGTCTTGCTGCCCAAGGAGGGGGTTCATCAGCAGGATCAAAGGACAGGCCAGAAGGAGGGTTTTCTTCAAATAAAAGAGCTTGGTGAGGTTAACCCTGGCACAAGGACAGGCCCCAGAGGAGACAGAAAAAGGCTATACATACAGGACTTCTGACCATTTGCCATTGGTATTTAGGAAACTGTCCAGATCGTGAAGAATCTGATAATCAAATGTGCCATTTTCCGGCTATCGGTGGTCGTCGTTATCCAATTTATATTGGGGCCATGCCGTATTACAAAAGAAAATGAGGCCTTTCTTCTTAAGGTCGCCGTGTAGGCCCAGTTTTGAAAGGTTAAGAAGAAGACACCCCAAAGGGGAAGATGGCGGAATGGCACAGGCGTCGGAGCCGAAGGTGAAGTGAGCCGAAGGCCTCTTACTGACTCGGAAAGGCTTCCCTTCAGAGGAGCGAGAGCCAGAAATGAACCTCCTGAAAAGAGGTGAGAGGAGGCAGCCGAGAATCAGGCATCCCCGAGTTCTCAAGCCATGAGCAAAGGTTCTGAAAATTCCCGGGGAATCTAGGGATGTCCAAATCCCACCCCTCAGGGACTGTGAGGGATGAGGAAGAAGGCCACTTCTTACCCGTGCTCAGGCGGATTGTTCAGCTGCTGGATGTTAGAGAAGGAATCGGCAAATGGCCTCTTGCCGCCAAAGCCAGGAAAGTGAAAGAAAAAGAGAGGAAAGACGAGAAGAATCTGGAAACCTGGGGGTAACTGGCAGGTCGATATAAACCCCCGACTTGGACCTGACCCGGAAGGAACTCATCTGAGAGCTGAGGTGATTGCCTTAATCCGTAGAGGCTGGGCGTCCGGATGTGGAAAAGGTAAGGGTCGGCCGGGCTGTGGAGCTGGATACTCTGGAATCCAGGAATCAGCCAGGTCGAAGTGCCGCAGCCCACTGGTTCCTGGTTTGCAAAGAGGTCTGCTCCAGATGCCTGTCCCAGGTTTCGGCACCAAAATGTCAGGTAAAGGGGGAAAAGAATAGAGGCAAGAGACAGCTTAGGAGGGCAAAAAGAAGTTTTTTTTTTTTTTTTGAGACAGAGTCTCACTTTGTTGCCCACGCTACAGTGAGTGCCATGGCGTCAGCCTAGCTCACAGCAACCTCAATCTCCTGGGCTCAAGCAATCCTGCTGCCTCAGCCTCCTGAGTAGCTGGGACTACAGGCATGTGCCACCATGCCCGGCTAATTTTTTCTATGTATATTAGTCGGCCAGTTAATTTCATTGTATTTATAGTAGAGATGGGATCTCGCTCTTGCTCAGGCTGGTTTCCAACTCCTGACCTCAAGCAATCCGCCTGCCTCGGCCTCCCAGAGTGCTAGGATTACAGGCGTGAGCCACCACGCCCAGCCAAAACCAAGTTTTAATAAGGAAATCTGAGAAAGCCATCTGACCAAGAGGGCAGAAGCCCCAGCTCTTACAGGCTGCGGGTTTTTAAACGCTTTCTGAGGGGCAGTACAGGGCTTGAGAGGGTGGAGAGCTTTTTGGTGGTTTTTTAAAGTTTTCTGCGGAAAAGAGATGCTTATTTTCTGAGGGAGTGTTAAAAATGGCGGAGCTCGGGAAGAAGCTAGATGCTGGTTGTCCTTTTGTGTCCCGGTTCCTCATAAACTAATACGAGAAATAATCTATATATCACTAGGAATTTCAAGGCAAACATTGCATAAGGCATGGCATGGTGGAAAGATACTATGCCAAGGGTAATTAGAATAGAATTCTCATCTTTATTTTTCTGTCATACTTTGTAAACTTGTATTTTAATTAACCCTTCTGAAATTGAACTAAATGGGCACTATTTTTTTTAAGCTCTTAAATAATTTTATGAGAACGTCATCATTTAAAATAACCTTGACTTAATAATACATGCACTGCATTTTTGTTGTTTTTTAACATCTAGAAATGAGGTGTTAAACGTAGAAAAACTAATTTGATATACTAAATAATTTTTAAACCATGATGTTTCCTTTTTTAAACATAAATTAATAGACTATTCTAATTTACAGTAATTTAGTGAAGACATTGCAGGTGAGTAGGAAGAGTTCAATTGATGTCCCAATTTCTGATTTATCTTAGTAACATTCTTCACTTTTATTTTTATATTTTACAAGATGGTTTTATAAGTGTTCTTAATCCTTTATTTCTGAGGACAGGAGGCTAAGAAATCTTTCAAACGTTACACATAGGGCAAATACAAGTTTTATTTTTAGATTATAAAACATTTTTAGAATTATTTAAACATGTCATTTAAAACCAACTAGTAACCCATACAGAGTTAATATTTTCTCCTCTATAATAACTCAATTCCAATCGTTTAAGATTAATTCACATATCATGAGATCTCAGTGACTATTATTTAACATTTACTTTGCAAGACTGTTTTAATATTAACACATGCTTTTGTAAGTTCTATTGTGTCACTACCATCCACAGTCTGTAGTTTGGTATTAATATTAAATTTAAGAAAGAAGAAAAATATAAATGATTTAAGAGTTTTGCATTCACAAATATATGTATTAAAATGTATAGGCATTGTTTCTACTTTGGTAAAAGGAAACCCTTTTAAAAGGCAGATTAGGTAATCTTATAGTTATACTTTTTGAAAGAGAAATATACTTTAGGTATGGTTATATCAGTGAATTTACTTTGAGGAAAAATTAAGTTAATCCTGAATCTGAGGATACTAGACATATTGAATTGTATGTGAATGGTGCTTTCTGAAGTATTCCAAAATTGAGGCCATGGATATAAAACTAAGCATTAATCTCAAGTTATCTCTCTAAAAGAGAGAAATCTGACTCATATTACTTTTGAAAGCACAGACATAATTTTAACTCTACAATCACCTTTAAAACACATGGGACAATATTAATATAACCTGTCCTGCAATAACTTTGTTATTTGTATCATAACATTTACAATCAATAAGTTATCAAATTTCACTTTCTGATCCATACTTGGGGCTTGCTTTGCTTTAATAGAACCTTGAGTTTTTAGGAGCATGACTGTATCATAGCTCTAGAAAATTTTATATTAGGGTTTATGACATAGCATAATGAGAAAAACATAAAGACTATTTCAGGTATATTAAAATCATTCTAGCATGGTTGATGACACTATTTCAATCTGTGTGATTTATTTAAAGCTTATAACTTAACCTTTTTCAGGACAATATACCACTACAGTGTTCATTTATAGAATATTAGCATTTAGTTAGTAGCAGTGAAGTAGATTTATGTCATAGAAAATATCCTAACTGGACAAATAATAGAGAAAGGGAATTAGATATAGCTAGCTAAATTTTATGAAGTTTTTTATTTGAAACTTTTGATTGATTTTAGAAAAAATATTGAAAATTAACATTATTTTTTTCCTGTCAGACTCATCTAACTCCCCTACATAGTATAAATTCAAGTTCATATAACTGGAATAAAGAGGGAAAGAGTGGGGATGTACTCAGTGGCTCCCCCAGCGATGCTTATCTCTAACTGAAAATAAATCCTTCAATGGCTCCGTCAATGCCTAACCAATACTTCTGAACTAGCTACCCTGACATGCAAAGCTCTTTTCTAAACAACTCCAGCCTACTTACTATTTTGTTTTAAATATTTAGTTTTAATTTTAAATGAGAGGATATATTTATTTAATCTTAAAGTCAAAAACACTCCTAGTCCCATAACATTACAATGGAGCTGAAAAATTCCTATAGCTTAGTGATGTAATACCGTGTTTCCTCAAAAATAAGACAGGGTCTTATATTTATTTTTCCTCAAGAAGACACCCTAGGGCTTATTTTCAGGGGATGTGTTATTTTTTTTTAAGTATGGTACAACAATCTACATTTATTCAAATATAGTTAAGTCATCTTCTTCTGGAGCATCATCATAACTCTCGAAACCCTGAATTCCATCCTGAATTTCTTGTGACTCTATTTCCTTTAGAACCATTGGCACCAATCTCTCATGTCAAGCAATAGAACTCTCATAGGGCAGATGAGAAGGGCTGCTCGTCTTCTTTACCACTCTGCTGCGAAATGCATGGGTTGTGCAGATACGCTGCGTAGCCACGCCCATCACTAGGTCTTATTTTCGGGATAAGGCTTATATTACTCAAATGCTTAGAAATCCTGCTAGGGCTTATTTTATGGGTAGTTCTTATTTTTGGAGAAACACGGTAGCTATCATAACTGTTATGTATTTGTGGTGATGCTGGTATAAACAGTCATTCTCCTCTGCCAGTTGTATAAAAGTATAGCACATACAATTATGTGTAGTATATAATACTTGATAATGATAATAAATGACTGTTTCTGGTTTAGGTATTTGTTATACTATATTTTCCTTGTTATTTTAGAGTGTATTCCTACTTACTTGAAAAAAAAAATGTAACTATAAAACAGCCTCAGGCAGGTCCTTCAGGAAGTACTCCAGAAGAAGGCATTATTATCAAAGAATATTACAGCTCTATGCATGTTATTGCTCCTGAAGACCTTCCAGTGAGACAAAATGCAGAGGTGGAAGAGAGTGGTGATATTGGTGATCTTGACTCTGTACAGGTCTAGGCTAATGTGGATGTTTGTGTCTTAGTTTTAAATTTAAAAAGTTTAAAAGTAAAATATTGATAAGGATATAGATATATACACACATACATATATATAAGTAGAAAAAATGCTTATAGAATAAGGATATAAAGAAAGAAAATATTTTTATATAGCTGTACAATGTGTGTTTTAAGATAAATGGTACTACAAGTGTTGAAATTTAAAAAATTACAAGCTATATGAAGTAAAAAGTTATAGTAAGGTAAGGTTAATATATGATTAAAGAAAGAAAAATATTTTAAACAAATTTAGTGTAGCCTAAGTGTACAGTTTTACAGTGTTTATAAAGTCTGTAGTAGTGCACAATAATGTCCTAGGTCTTCACATCCACTCACCACTCACTTTCTGACTCAGTCAGAGAAACCTTCAGTTCTACAAGCTCCATTCATTGTAAGTGCACTGTACAGGTATACTGTTTTTTACCTTTTATACCATATTTTAACTGAATATTTCTGTTTCAATGATATGTTTAGATACACAAAAACTTACCATGTGTTTATAATTCCCTACCATATACAGTAACATGCTGTATAAGTTTGTAGCCTAGGAGCATTAGGCTGTATCATATAGCCTAGGTACGTAGTAGGGTATACAATCTAGGTTTATATACGTACACTCTATGATGTTTGTGCAGTGATAAAAGCACCTAACACCTGCAATTCTCAGAATGTATCCCCATCATCAAGTGGTGCATGACTGTGGTATAAAAGGTATATAAGACAAAGCATTCTATACACCACTTTTCTACTTCCTCATACAAAGTTCTATTTTTAACCATTTTAGTTCTTTTAGTTAGCTCCATTTATCTAGATAAATAAAATGGCTTGTTATATTTATTAATTTTATGAATTATCTATTTGACTTTCTATTATAAAGATGAAGGCATCACATTAGCATCTATTTTCACTCATCTCGTTTGGTGTTCTGAAATTTCACAATCATGTACTTGGAGTGTTTGGGTGTGTGTATGCAAATGAATCTTAATTTATTTTGTAAGAATCTCTTGGCCGTTTCAGTCTAGAAAATCTTGCTTCTCAGTTGTCTATATTTTTTAAAAATATTATAATTTGGTAATTTCTCCCTTATTCTTTTCTATTTTTTTCTTAAATCTTAGAATTTGCATGTTAAATTTCCTGGGATGATCTTGATTGTTTAACTTCCCAACATTTTTTTTTTTCTGTTTTTCTCTTTATATTTTATAATCTGGACAATTTCCTGTTGCTTTACTTTTCAATTCTTTAAGTGATTTTAAAATTTTAATTATCTAATCAACATGGTATTTGAATATATGTTTGAAGTTTTTACATGTTCTTTGCATGATTTTTCTTTCTTCTTTTTTTTTTTTTTTTTTTTTTACTTTTTGTTTTCTGTTCTGTTGGTTTGTCTTGGTTTTTGTGAGAGTAGCTTCCTTTGAATGTCTAGTGATCTTTTCCAATCCCTTCACACTTAAATGAAAGGTACTAAAAGGATTTAAGTAGATTCGTCCCTAGCTTCTTTTTTGTTAAAACAATATATATTTACTATAGAAAATCTTAAATTTCTTAAAATATTGAGGAAAACATTTAAAAAATTCATAATCCAACCACTTTATTTCTTTTCAAATGGTTCAAACCCTTATTATTTGCAAAAAATTTTCATATATATATTCAGTACTGTGCATTGGAAGAATATTTCATAGAAAATAAATTCATTCATTAGTCAAAGAAAGTACAACATAGGGAAATTCATTTGTTTCTCAAGAGAATAGAGGCTTAAAACCTCAAAAGGAGAGAATATGAAAATTAAGCTTCATTGTTTTAAAATGTAGGCACAAGCTCCACCCAACTTATGGGGCAGGTGGAAGGCATTAACAAAGGATTAAGGAGCAAAGGATTATAGAGTAAAAGCAATTTTAAACTTGTTTTATTGTTCCTGATCCCTCATTTACAGAAGATTGCATTTCATTAAAGACTTTAGTGCATTTCATGGTGGGAATGTTTTAACACAGATTTATTTGTAAGGCTTGTGGGGATTTATAAACATTATGTTTTAATTGTTGTTTTAAGTCTGATGTATTATGGCTGCTGCTTTCCTCTGTTTTAGTTCAATACATCTCCAAGTTCCAATCCCCCAGTTTTAGGATTCAGCATTTTAATACACAAGCCATGATTTTTCAATCTGACCTTGTGTAAGAAGAAGAAACAAATGTATTAATAATTTGTGCTTTGGGGATACTTGATATATATTTTAGATTCTTTTAAAAACTTTAAAATTTTAATTTCCATGAATAGTGAAGACAAACCATTTAAAATTTTAGAAAATTTAACATTAGCATACTTTTAAATATTTAGTGGTAATTATTTTTGTATTATTTCACAGATTAATTTACTCATTAATGTGGACAATCAATTCACTTTGTAAAAATTTTAATGAATTAAACATACTATCATGTTCAGTTACTGTGTAAAAACAGAGCTGAATTTACAATATCCTGATAATTTGAAGTTAGGGCACAGAATAAAATCCATGTGTGCTGTTTATTGAGACACATTCTGCTATGACTCTCCCTTAAAACCATCCAAACTATCCAACTATTTTCATGAATAATATTTACCCCAATTCAATATAAATAAATCATAAGGCAGTGTGGTTTCAACATAGTATTTTGAGTGTAAATCTATTGTAGGTATATCATGAAAGCACAATAAATTGCCTATAATGCAATATTTCATCTTAATTTACCTGATTATATACAATGAATATGTATTTATTAATCACCTGCTTTTTGCCTGGTACATAATTAGAGATGTGTGATTTTGTAGCAATAATTGATTTTGGTAATGAAAAATAATCAGATAAAATATTTTAAATATTTAAGGTTTAAGATATTTTGAAACTTAAAATTGAAAACTAATAATTTAGCTGAATGAAAAAGTAGTTCTCTGGTTTTGTGCATGCAAAACTCTCTGGGTAGGACTGTAGGGCTTGGTCAAGTAGGTCTCTTTATAAGAAAAGGCATTGGTAATTATGGAGTGACACTCCTGGTTCATAGAAATGAAAAATGACTTATTGATTTTACTACCTGAATCCATGAGAGATTATTGAGAGGGTGTGATATTTATGATAGTAAATTCTATAAAATATGAGCCTTTGGAAATTGGGAACTTTGTCATGATGGTTTCTTACCTCCTGGTTAGCTTCAAAATGATGTTTTCATTTTTATTAAAAAAGAGTTATCTTTGCTTCCAAAAGAAATTGCTCATAAATTTTTGTAACTATCCTTAAGAAAAAGAAGAATTTTCTATGACAAAGGGAAATAAAATTAAGCAATATTATGGGGAAGTTTGTTTTTAGGATGAATACAGCTTTTGAAATCATGTATCTCATTAAGCCCTACCTCAAAAATATGTTAAGAGAAGTTTTCTATTCTTTCTCACACGTCTTTATTACTTTGACAGTCTTGGGAAGGTTAGATGCATTCATGCCTATGGATTTAGATGGAATTCCCTTAATTTATTTGAGTCTCTTGGAACTTCTTATTTTAAATCATAATCCAAGACCAGTTAACAAAACAATCTTAGATGGTCTAATAGCATGTGGCTTAAAATAGTGAGACACAATCCTCTAGCATATTGCTGCATATGACATTCAGGTTCGAGCTACCACAAAGGTCTTCAAACAGAATGAAGCATAAATCAGTACAAGCTGTAGAAACAATAGCTTTCCAAATATTGTACTCTAGTGTTGACATAGTGCCACAACATGAAAACATAACACAGTCAGAATTAGACCACACTCAGGATTTCAAAGGAAAATATACACTGCTGTACAGTACAGATGCCATCTTTCTCCTCCTGGTATACATACATCTGTTACAGTTCGGAAATAGGTCGGTTTAGCTTAAAGGGGAGGCAGTGATGGTACTTCCATTAACTGTTGTATTTCAGTGATATTCACACTAAAAGGTTTTTGGAGGATTTCTGGGGCAACATTTTCTGAGACCTATTTCTTAGTGATGCATTACTGTTCTCTTCTGATGTTTACATAGGGCCAATTTTAAAAAGGTAATGACTTAGACTTTCTTTTGATAATGTTCAGTGGTAATGATGCCTATAATACATAAATAATTTTTATATTAGACATTCCATAGTAGTTTACATATTTATATTTATAACCCATGATAATTAAAGAATACAGTAAATGAAATGCATTCACTACTGCCTGTATGCCCCAACCAAAAAAATAATGAGTCAACCTTTTCCTCTTCCTATGCTCCTCCTGGCAATAGATCAAGAGGTAGAATTGTTTTCTAGGATATAAAACTTCTGAGATTTTATATGTTTTATTTATGGTATTTTATAAGTTTTTACAAGTCACTTAAGTATTCTTACCAAATATACACACTCAGACATCCAGAGGCTACAATATAATTGAATGATCAATTTATGCTCAAATCTTTGAAGAAGCAATGAATTTTGAAGGAAAGATGGTAAATCGAAAATGTGGTGCTAAAAAGGCATGCGGACCTTTCTACTCAAAGTTGCCTTTTAATCTAATATTTTCATTACATGTACATGTCTAGAAATTTGATTTTAGATGTACCTCTTATAATTCCTGTTTATCAAAGTTGACTTTGGATATATGCTACTGTGTGCTTGTTTATGTTGAGGGGCAAGAAGATCAATAGAAATGGGCCTCAGGCTCATTATCCCCCTAAACATCACTCCAGTGATGAGTGGTACTACTGAAAGAGAAATAAGAATTTTCAAAAGCCTGAACTTTTCAGTAATAAATAATAACTGAAATTTATTGCACAGTTATGTGCCAGGCACCATGCTAAGAGCTTTACACATTTATCTTAATCTTTGAAGAAGCTCTGGTAAGTAGATACCACTAAAAAAAAAAAAAATAATAATCTTACAGATGAATAAATCAAAGCTGAAATATTATTAGTTTACCCAGAGTTACACATATATGGAAGTTGTAATTAGTAATGAATGGACTTGGGAGATTGCTTTGAAAAACTACTTTTAAAACTACTTTTAAAAACTGCTTTTAAAAATCATGTAAAAATATATGGAAGCACTCATATTTGTTTAAGTGGTGTTTGAGTTTAATGTAATCAATACACACTAACTCTTAATAACATATACTTCTGTATTATCTAGTACTCTAGGCTACAAGTGACAAAAATCACTAGGAACTACATATTTTATAATAATGACACAAGAGGTATCTTATGATACTAAAGGCCACAGGAATAGAGTCGGGTAGAAGCAAAGTCTGAAGTGCAGAGTTTTGAATAGATAGAAAAGGGTCCAGATATTTCAGAGCACAGAGTGAAAGAAAATATTTGCTAACAAATTATGTTTTCTCATCACTCATATGAAATATGAATTCTTTCTGTCCTAGCGTTTAGAAAGGATGGCAAAAGATAAAGAGAGTCTATGTGGTGTTATAGGGAAGGACGGGTTCTATGGGATAAGATGTGTGAGATAGACACAAGACATGTCAGGGAAGGCATTGCAGCAAAGGAGATTTTGTATCAATTTATGAAATTTATCTCAGAAAGACTCTTACAAGACTCTTCCAGAAGGTTTGGCTTAGCAACAATGTGGAAATTAGCGGGGCAGACTGTTGCCTCCCTAGAGCATGATACAGTCCAAGAGGAACCAAAGGTCCAGAAACAGTGCAGAGCAAGTGTTATGGAAGAAGGTATAAACAGGCCATAAGATGACTGTGGACATAAATAGCAGATGAAATTGAAAAAATATTTGTCTCAAATCCTTTTACTTTACTTTTTTCTTTTTTTAACCATTCTTTCAAGGAATATTTATTGAGCACATACTATGTGCCAGATACTATTATAGATGTTAATACAAGAAACAACAGAACTGAGATTCTCTGCTCTCATGGAGATTACATCCTTGGGAGAAGACTGACCATAGACAAAGAAGTAAATTGACAAAATACCAGATGTTGGCAAGTGATATTGATAAAAGATAGCTGGTAGAGGAGGCAGTTGCAATTGTACCTTATAATTTGTCCAAGGAAAGACTTACTAATAAAGTGCCAATTGAAGACCAGCCTAAGGGCATGGGAGAGCAACTCCCATGTATTTCTGGGGGAAGAAGCATGGAAACAGCAAGTGCAAAGGCCCTAAAGGAGGAGTATGCCTAAAATGTGCAAACTATAGCAATGAGGCCAATGTGGCTAGAACAGAGTGAAGGAGGAGAAGAATAAAAGAGAGGTCTAGTATGGTGAGTGAAGAGCAGTGAGGAAAACCAACACTACACATATCCAGTATTTCCTGATATTATTTGGGCCACCACTAAATCCAAATATCACCTGGGAAAAAGATAAAAAGCATGGGAATGTAGAGGAGTATTGATTGAGCAGTTACCAACAGATACTAAATTTTCAAGAGGATGTAATTATAAGTAACATTGAATTGACTAGATTATGATCATCTAATAAATCACACCCGTAGCATAAACCAAATTAAATAGGAAGAAGTATTATAAAATGTTTGCAGATGCAATTTTTTAAAATATATATAACTTCCAAGGTTTACACTGAGGCACCAACAATAAGAAAAAAATAACAATCTGTAGCTTTGTGGTTAAATAACATTTTGCAAGCAATAATTGGAATCTAGCTTTCTTTGTTTACTTTTTTGAAGAACCATGAGTAGAAATGAAAGGCCAAGCATCTCTATAGGCATTTCTGGAGGACCCATGAAAAGAAATGGTTTAATATAGGACAAACTTTAGGACAAAGAAGACAATTAATAACCTAATTGTGGGGTGTTCAATGGGAGAGAATAGAAATATGTTTTTAAAAAATCACCAAAAAGCTTTGTCATACAAATATTTGATAGAGATATCTAATTATTTAAAAGGGTATTTGCAAAAATAATATTTGCTTGAGGAAATGTATTTTTTAATAAATAACAAAGGATTTTACAAGAGTATTCCAAACAAGTAATTTTGCATGGTTAACCAATAAATTTCTATGTGTGCTAATTTGCATCTTGTAAATACTAAGGCAATTCTCTATTTCACTTTCAAAATTATTCTAGGTGACAGTTGCCTTTTCTAGGAATGACTCAACCTGAATCTAGTTGGATCATTACAGAGTGATATGAAGTACAGTTTTAATGTATGACAGGGAATGCCTAATTCCTCACTAAGCAAATAGAAAACTAGCAGATATAAATTAATAATTTTTCAGAAACAAATCAGTAGCATTTGCACTTATTGCTGTGACTTGGTACCTAGAATACTCATTTTTTATGTATACTAACCATTTTTCTAGTTGTTTTGAGAACACTACAAATAAGATTAAATCCGTTGGTTATTCTCATATAGAATATACTTTTCCTTGTTCACTTTTCCTTTTTTCATTTTAATTATCATGAGTATATAATAGTTGTATGTCTTTATAGGGCATATGTGATGTTTTGATATGGGCATACAATATTAATTAATCAAAGAGTAGAATGATGGTTACCAGTGGCTGGGAAGGGTAAGGGAAGGAGGGATGAAGTGGGGATAGTTAATGGGTACAAAAGTATATAATATGTAGTTAGATACAATGAAAAATATTTGATAACACAACAAAGTGACAATAATCAACAATAAGCTAGGGTATACTTTAAAATAACCCAAAAAGTGGAATTGGAATGTTCCCAGCATTAAGAAATGATAAATGTTTGAGATGATGGATGCCCCATTTACACTGATTGGATTAATTCACACTGTACGCCTTGTTCACTTTTCTGAGTCACATAGTATTATGGGTTTTATTTTGTCCTGATGAGGTAGGGCTTATCTGTTTCATAATGGAATAATAAACAAAAAAGTTTATGTTTGGGTAGCAGTAATATTTTCATGTATGGTTAACTGATGTGGTTAGTAGTTTGCTGTGGTAATTTGAGTAGTAGTTTTTCTCTTTTTTCCCCTAGAAGCTAAAACAATTCCCTATGCCGACAAAGTGAGAAAATTAGCTAAATTAATTGGAGATGAATTTGTTGATGGACAAAGACTATCAGGGTGGACTGACGCATAGATGAATGGATGGGTGGATGGATAAATAAATAAGAAATGTAATCTACTCAGAAAAGATTGAGATACCCCTCCCCTGAAAAGGGTTTATTTTCTTTATTGTTTCTTGTGAAAAATCTGTGAGAACAAAGAAAAAGATTACTGTACCTTGTATCCGTTGCAGTGAAACAAAGTAGGTCATTAAGGTCAAAAAAAAAAAAAAAAAAAAGAAGAAGAAAGAAATTAGGTTGTGAGGTGCACTCTCTGAGTTTGGGCTTTAATTCAAGCCTTCTTCTAGAAGCAGCAGTGGGAATAGAGCGATCAATGTCAGTAGGTAGAAATGTCAAATGGAAACATTTTAATGAATGGAGTTGGCAGAAACAAAGCAGAAAAATTCTTTCATTTAGTCGAGATATTTTGCCATTATATATATTGTAGATGAAGCTGGTTCACCCTCAGCAATCCAGAATGGAAGAGACAAGTGGGGACACCTGGTGAGGGGTGATAGTTCTTGATACGTTCCTTTGAGCTAAATTTGAAAAGGAAATATTGATAGCTCTGGATGCAATTAAAAGTCAACAGGAGAGGCTGACCTAGAAAACGAAAAAACATCTGATTTTATTGACAGTTATTCTGGGCTTTTGTGGCCTGGGGAAGGGAGTTACATTTTACATGCCTAAAACTGTACTAATTTCTTGATTTCTCAAGTAAGCTATAGTATAAAGGGCAACCTGAGATTTCAAAAAGGAATATGTTTTCATTTCATAGCTTGAGCACATTAGGTGATACATAATCTAGGAGTTAGAGGGTTCCAAAAATTAAAGATATTTCAGGTTTAAATAGCAAATGTGAAATATCAAATTTAATTGAATATTAGACATAATAGATATTCTTTTGCTTTGTATTATGTGGGACAAAGGCCATTTCAGTACATAAAAATATATCACATCATAAGTGAATATTTAGTGTGTTCAAACTGTGATAAGTAATACATATAATTAAATCTCATTATAACTTTGTAGTGTGACAATTATTATAATAATTTTTAAAACTAAGGAAATTGAAGATTAGAAAAATTATGCAACATGTTTATAGGCGTTCAGCTATTTAATTGTCATCCAGGAGAAAAAACTCATCCTTTCTTTTTTTTTTATTTTTCTAAACCAAAATCTACTCACAGTACAAAAGTGCCTTACTGAGCAACATATAGATAGACACTACCATCCAAAACAAATTTAATGATACACATCTCCATGTGTTGCGAAAAGATATTTTTCATTAAAATCAAATCTATTTAGAGAATTGGGGCTACCATTTTTAATTTAGAAAAAAATGCTGCAAATAATGTATTGGTGCTATGATTTCAGAAAGTTTTAATGTTTTCTTTGTCTTTAGAATTGAGAACATGCAGTGAGTGGTAAAAACTTAGAGGAAAGGAAGGAAAGTGCTAGAAAGTTTCTATTTTACCATTACACATCATGCATAGCAGTTTGAATGGAGTAGTCAGAAGAGTATGTTTAATGACAATTCTGGACATTATTGACAGGATATTCCTTCATATTCAGATTTATGAAATGGCACTGTAGTTTAAGCATGAAAATATTTTCCAATTTTGGGAAAAAGGGATGAATGGTATTTAATTGCCTATTCACATTTTTTTTTTTTTTTGTGCCACAGTGAGTGGAGGATTTGATTTGGATAGATTTTCAACAAATAGACATCTGGTGTCCTTGAATATGTAAACTAAGATTTCTCTCTCCTTTTTTTATTCCTATCTCAATTTAACCCCCAAATTTAAAATAATTGCAAGAGAAGATTTTTTTCTGGAATGGAAATTTTCAATAATGTTCAAAAAACTTTTCGATAATGTTCAAAAAACTTTTCTTTGTTTTATTTTCTTTTTTCACAAAGTAACATAAAAGTGGAATAAATAGGAGTTCGATTATTATGTAGACAGGCCATAACATAAATGTTTTAGCAAGTATTTTATTAGTTAATATTTTATGTAAAACACTTAATGGATTAACTTATTTCTGAAAGGCTGAATAATGCTACATCTGCAGTTTCTTATAGTTCTTTATTCCTTTTCCCAAACAACCTTACTAAGTTTACTTAATAATTTTTATGCTCATCTCTGATTGTATCTCCCGTAAACCAAACCAAAAAGTATCAATCTTTGCTCCCTCCATAAAACTCTATATCCTGGAATTCAGTGCCTTCTATAATTTGTGATATTTCTCAGGCCCCCTGTCTCAGAGTTACATTAACCACATTGTTAACTTAGCCAAGCTCATGGGTTCCTTATTACACACACAATTTTCTTCGACTTTTACTTATCCATTAGATGTCACATAACAACACAAATATGGTTTAGTATTTGTTTGACATGATATAATTTACAACTAGCTTCTACAAATTTGGAAATTTATTTAATCCTTAAAAAAAGAAAACAAGCAAAAAACCCATTAAAACAAAAAACATTTCAGGGTGTCTATTCTCATTTTATTGATGTGGGGACAAGAATTAACTTTACTAATTTAACTCATATGCCAAAGAGCAAAGCCCAATTTTATACCCAACTCTTTGCTGTTAAAGATTATTCAACTTACCACAGCTTCTTCTTATTTTTTGGATACTAAGGAATTTTAGAGCAGGGAACATCTTAAAAATCACCTCATCTAACCATTTAATTTCATAAATAAGAAAATAAACTGTTTCTGGGACCTGAAAAACCCTCTCCATCCATCTAGGATTTAAACACCTGTTTTCTGTGTAGAACACTTCAGAGAATCAAAAATGATTAACATGTGGTCAAAGAATGATCAAACAAAAAATATGTGCTAGGACAGAGGTAGTTCAGCAAAGAGGCATGTAACATAGCTAAGGTGGGTAGGAAGCAATCAGCTTAGAATGGAGGTGTTGCGGGGAAGTCTCTTCTCAAATATAACCTTATGGTATTTTACTGGGACATCATTCTAAAATACATTACATCTTGTTTAGTATGCACATGTTTTTGAAAAGTTTCTTAAGTATATAAGCTTTCTCTTACTTGAGTTTTTTTTCAATAAAATCTTGAATATTAATAGTAGTAGTACACATTAGCTACTAAATGAATATTTCTTTCAATGAATCAGAGGATCACAGAATTAGGCATAATAACAACAATAATTTTACTTTGTTTAGTGCTTATTTTATATTTAAATCACTGGAGTAAACATTTAACACATATTATATTTCATGTTTAGAATAAGTGTATGAAGCAAATATCCCCATCATATTCCTTAAGTCAAAACCGATGCAGGCCGGGCGTAGTGGCTCACGCCTGTAATCCTAGCACTCTGGGAGGCCAAGGCAGGTGGATCGCTCAAGGTCAGGAGTTCAAAACCAGCCTCAGCAAGAGCGAGACCCCTGTCTCTACTATTAACATAAACAAATTAATTGGCCAACTAAAATATACATACAAAAAATTAGCCGGGCAAGGTGGCACATGCCTGTAGTCCCAGCTACTCGGGAGGCTGAGACAGAAGGATCACTTGAGCCTAGGAATTTAAGGTTGATGTGAGCTAAGCTGACACCATGGCACTCTGCTCAGGGCAACAGAGTGAGACTCTATCTAAAAAAAAAAATTTAAAAAAAATGATGTATACTAAAGTTTTTATAGTTATTCGATGACTTGAAAGCATTGAGATGCTAGATTATTAGTTCTGATTGGACCATGAAGACAATTTATTTGAAATGGGAGAATGGAGACACACCATAAATTAGACCTACAGAAGCAACAGAATTTGGTATAATTAATATCCTTCATCTGCCATTTGAACATAAGGAACTGATACATGATACACTGTATATTTTATGAGCTGAGACAAAAAGAAGTTAAATATATCATTTTATTCAATTCCTACATCATGGCATTTTGTGTTAAGCCATTTGAACATGATGAATCCAGATAGCACAGATTTGTGTGTATGTTTCAGTTTGGAAATTCGGAAGCTAAGAAGTAGCTCATAATTTATTAGCAATGAATGTCATATTCAATAGAAGGAGAGAGGAGCAACCTATTTATTTATTTTTTTGAGACAGAGTCTCACTCTGTTGCCTAGGCTAGAGTGCCATGGCGTCAGCCTAGCTCACAGCAACCTCAAACTCTTGGGCTCAGGGCGTCCTTCTGCCTCAGCCTCCCGAGTAGCTGAGACTACAGGCATGCACCACCATGCCCGGCTAATTTTATTTATATTTATATATATATTTAGTTGGATAATTAATTTCTTTCTATTTATAGTAGAGATGGGGTCTTGCTCTTGCTCAGGACGGTTTCGTACTCCTGACCTTAAGCGATACTCTTGCCTCAGCCTCCCAGAGTGCTAGGATTACAGGCATGAGCCACTGCTCCCGGCCATGGAACAACCTATTTGAAAAAAAAACTTTTATTCAGACAAAATCCAAACATTCATAAAATTATATAAATTATAAAAAGTTATATCAATTATATAATTTATAACATCTAAATTCAAAGATTATAAATATTTTTCTTACTTGCTTAATCTACAACCTTGGAGAAGTATTTGAAAGGAAATATAAACATATTAATGATTCAGTGTACATCTCTAAGAAACGTAACTAAATAACTAGAAACTTGTTAATATTCTTTAAAATCACATTTTTCTCAGGATTCCAATAATGCCATTTGCAGCTGATTATTTCAAACTAGGATCCAGTTAATGATCACATAATATACTTAGTCTAGATTTTTTTCAAAAGATAGTCTTGACCTGGGAAATCTGTTCAAAACATTTGGGACAAATTAGTAATAATATTAAAGGAAAATTAATATGTGGCATATCATTTATCTATTGCTATCCTGCAGCCCAGCCCAAACATAGTGGCTCAAACAACCACTGTCAATTTAACTCACAATTTTGTGGTTTGACAATTTGGACTTCTGCAAAGAATTTCTTTTGTACTTGGCTGGATTCTGTCATGCATGTGTGATCAGATGCCAGCCAGTTACAGGGTGGATGAGAGAGGCAGGCCCAAGATGCCCTCATTTATTAATATATATGTGATGGTTGGCACTGTGTCAGCTAGAGCAATAAGAACAACCAGCCATATGTCTCTCATCATCTATCAGAGTAGTCTGAGCTTGTTCAAACGCTGTCTCAGCCAGGTTCCAAGAGAAATTCCACCGAAATAGCAAGTTGCAGGGTCACCCAGATTCAGTGTATGAAGAAATAGATTCTACTTTTAGGTGGACAAAACTGCAAAGACACATTTCAAAGGGATTTGCATACGAAAGGTGTGGAGAATTGTGGCCACTTTTGGCATCTCCGCTGATATATTGTCTTAAGATATCACTGTGTGTAGAATATGGCAGAATTCTGCTTTTCAGTCATTGGAGAAAATTCTTGATTCAAACTACTTGAGTAAGGTTTTACTCATAAAATACAAAACTTTGGGAAAGTAACTGGGAAATTTTAGGTAAGATTCTTTAGGACTCAAGAAGAGAGAGAGGAAAAAAACAGAGTAAAAAGAGATCACATCATCTCCCCATTTCAAGAATCTCAAAGGTCAGGCCAATACTAAAGATGCAAAGGGGGGAATAATGTGGATGTTAAATTAAAAATCAAAGTCTTAGGTTGGATTGTGCTAGCTTTTAAAGTAATTAATTAATAGGCTTTTAAAGTAATTAAGTATTTTAAATAATTAATGGGAAAGAATATAATTTAGTTGAAACCAGTGATCAAAGATAAACTATTTTTGTGTTTGTACTCTGCCAAAGCATTTCTTCTCTCTCTCTCTCTTTTTTTTTTTTTTTTTGAAGCAGGGTCTTACTGTGCTACCCAGGCTGAAGTGTAGTGGTGTCATCATGTCATCATAGCTTTATGCAACCTCCAACTCCTGGGCTCAAGTGTTCCTCCTACCTCAGCCTCCCAAGTAGCTGGGACTATAGGCACAAGCCACTATGCCTGGTTACCTTTATTGTTTTTGTGGATACAGGGTCTCACTACGTTGCTCAGGCTTGTCTCAAATGCCTTGCCTCAAGCCACCTCCTGCCTCAGTCTCCCAAAATGCTAGGATTATAGGCATTAGCCACCACACCTGCCTGCCAAATGTATTTCTAAAACCAGTTGCATTTTTTTTTCTTATTGTGTTCATATTTTTATATACATGTAGTTCATTTCAAAAAAGTGTATTTAGACTACATTCATTAAATAATTTAATTTAGAGGGCACAGTGGTGAAGAAGTAAAGGGAATAGGGTAGGCATTTAAAGATAAGGGAGAAGATATACAGAATAAACATGATAAGATTTTAGTTATTTTCTTAAATCTAGAGTTATTTTTAAATTAATTAATTAATTTTTATTTCAGAATATTATAGGGATACAAATGTTTTGGTTACATAAATTGCTTTTGTACCATTTAAGTCAAAATTATTTGGGCCCATTCCCCACATAATGTGCATTGTACCCATTAGGTGTGAATTTAAGCTTCCCTCTCTCACCCCTCCTACCTTCTTGATTTTCAATGAATATGTTATTTCCATTTGTGCACATAAGTGTTGATAGTACCAATGTAATGGTGAGTGCATGTGGTGTTTATTTTTCCATTCTTGAGATACTTCACTTAGAAAAATGGTTTCCAGTTACATTCAGGTTAATATAAGAGGTATTAGTTTGCCATTTTTTTTAATGGCTGAGTGGTACTCCATGGTATAGATATACCACATTTGATTAATCCACTCATGTATTTTTGTGCACTTGGATTGTTTCCACATCTTTGCACTTGTAAATTGTGCTGCTATAAACATTATATTGCAGGTGTCTTTTTTATAAATGTCTTTTTTTCCTTTGTGTGGATACCTGGTAGTGGGATTGCTGGAGCAAATAGTAGTTCTACTTTTAGTTATTTGGGGTATTTCCATACTACTTTCCATAAAGGTACTAGTTTGCATCCTACCAACAGTGTATTAATGTTCCTATCTCTCCACATCCACACCAGCATTTGTTGTTTTGGGGCTTTTTGAGAAAACCCATTCTCACTGGAGTTAAGTGATATTTCATTGTAGTTTTGATTTGCATTTCCCTGATGATTAGACATGCTGAGCTTTTTTTCATTTGTTTGTTGTCCATTAGTCTATCTTGTATTAAAAAGTTTTCTGTGCATGTCCTTTGCCCACTTCTTAATGGGGTTGTTTGATTCTTTTCTTGCTGATTTGCTTGTGTTCTTTTTAGGTTCTAGTTAGCAGCCCTTTGTTGGATGTATAGCATGCAAATATATTCTCTCATTCTGTAGGCTATCTATTCACTCTAATGATTATTTCCTTGGCTGTGCAGAAACTTTTTAATTTGATCAGGTCCCACTTATTTATTTTTCTTGTTGCTGTGAGTGCTTTTGGGGTCTTCTTCATAAATTCTTTGCTGAGGCCTATGTCTATAAGAGTTTTTCCAACATTTTCTTCTAGTATTCTTATCATTTCCTGTCTTAGATTTAAGTCTGTTATCTATCGCATGTTGATTTTTTTGAGTTGTGAGAATTGTTTAACATATTTCAGTCTTCTACATGATAAGATTTTTATTGTTTGCCAGGGTGGTTCACATAGCCAATCTCAAATGTTCTACTAGCCAATGCAAAAAGATGAATTATTCAGTTTCATTATTCACAGTGATTGTGAACAATGCAACCAGCTGCTATGAAGATTAATAACTACTCAGAAAACAGATATTTATTAATTAGCTGTTGTGTGCCAGAAAATGAGAATTTTGTGAGCAGACAAAGTCCTTGCCTTCATGGAGCTCACATTCTAGCTTGAAATAAAATCATTAAATAAAGTTTATAAATGTGGTTGAGAAATATAATATATTGAGCCATTTAATCCCTTATATTTGATTGGTATTCTTCTGACATGAATCAAATATTGCAGTGTGTGTCTATTTGGAACTGGAGTGTATGCACACTTCCACGTATATAATGCACCATTAACCAATATTTAACAGGCTTTATCTTTACTCAGAAATTAAGAATTGTTTGTGGCCATAGTATATTTTTTTCAACAATTTTATTCCCTGCAACATCAACCACAATTCAGTTGAATTACATTGGGGTATATCAGTGATTTTAGGTGTAGTTATTGGAGCTCTATCAGCAATACTTGTGGAATTTAAAACTTTGCTTCTGCCCTTAATTCAGTGGCTTTCTCATATGTAACATATTGCTCAGTTTCCAAGAAAATTACAGAAACTGCTAACAGAAGTGGAAAATAGTTTTAGAAATAGAGATTTTTAGAGGTTATCCAATATAACCAAATAGTAATGTTGTTAATAGTGAGAAATTCCCTCATGTGCTGACTAGAGACTTCTGTCCTGTTTATATTGTCAGCCTAAGGAAATACTGATGAGATTTTAAAGCCCATTTTTAGCTAGTCAGGAATTTTTCAGGTAGAAACATCACAAAGCAATGCTTCGGTTTTAAGTTTAAGATAAGTGAATAAAATATTTAGGGAGCTTATTCTAGATCTAAGGGAAAGTGTAAACCCAAAGTCTAATGATAATTAAATACTGAAGTATTGGCATGTTAGCATAAGCTCTCAGGAAACAGTTAATAAGCAATACGCTTTGAGACAGGCATTAATTAGGCTATAAAATAAGCTTCTGTCAGAGAGGAGAAAAAGGCCACTAAATACGGTGCATAAAACAAAATGGAAATTTACTTTCAATAATCTTAATGGATATGTTCCAGAGTCTGTTGGGTACTTCTGCTACACTCAGCTCTAGGCTTCTGATTTTGAGTCAAAAGATACTGATCTAATTCTTGCCATCATCCAGACAGAGAGAAGGGAGAGAGGGCCACAGGAATGCATGACAAATGATTCCAAGTTGGATCCTGGAAAATGGCAATTGTCACTTAAGCTCAACAGCCATAGGATTGACCAAAACTTAGTCTCAAAGGTACATATAACTACAGAGGGCTAAAATGTATTATATAAACAGATAGCTTCCTGTCTGCATTGATAAAGGAGAACAGATATTGGGGACACCAAGTAGTTAGCCATAAGAAACTATATCCTAACCAAAATGTCCTAATAAATACTTTTGGTTCTCAGACATATAGATCTTACTTTCATAATATATATGCTTAAAATACAATTAGAAGAAATTAAGGAATAGGTTTGCCCATAATTTCATCCTTTGAATTTACCAAGTGTTTTATATTTCGATATGTATTTCCAATTTTAATAAACTTTTGCATAACATTGTTATGGAATGTTTTAAATATTCTGATTGTGTGTGAAAATAGTTTGTGGCCACTTTTTATTGCAGTAACTCATCATTTCTAATAGACAAATTAAATTCCATCAACTATATATAAATATATGTGTCTACAAATCTTTAGAAAGCCCAGTATATTCATTGAGAATTTTAGCACTAACTAAACTCATACTCTTGTTTACCCATAAACCCTGCTACAGTGATTCTAGATGAATACAGTGTCCATCTGTCATCTTATCTTTACTATTCATTGAAAAGAGAATTGGATTTTGAGATCAATATGGCCCTTGGTAGACTTTAAGTATTTATCCAGAAATGTATGACTGCCTAAGAAATGTTTTGGGGAGCTGTCTCCAATGAGGGCTTGTAGGATATCCTTAACTATATTGGTGCATCTCTTAAAATCCACAGTATACCCTTTTGACTTTCAGACTTAGAAATGAAGAAATGGTCCATCTCTCAGGTACAAGTCACATTAATCAAGTCCAGTGACATAAGGCTGATATATACAAGATACAATAATATATCACTCTAAAATAATTGTTGGTCTGTTTAAATAAAAACCAGTATTTTACAAATATTTATGAGTACCAGTATTTTGCACAAACTGCTATGCTAATGGAGTATAGAGAAATTCACCTTTTAAGAGCCAATGCACAAATAAAAGAGATGAGCATATCTAAATAACTGTAACATAGCTCAGTGAACAAAGAGACAGGAGTAAAATGCCACTCTGAACTTGGAGACTTCCAACTCAAAAAAATATATATTCCTTATATCTTCAAGTTGTTCAACAAATAATTTGCTTCTCCTCATGAAATAAGTCTGAGTCTCCAAAACCTAGGAAACATTGTTTGAAAAAGGATATAATAATATTTGGAATACTATTATCCCTAGAACATTAATTGATTAGACATCTGTTCCCTATCGATATGCAACGTGTTTGTTCAAATGTATACATTTCAAACTTTTATTATAGATCTAGTTTAAGGATCTATTTGATTTTTATAATATATTAGCAAATTTATTTATTCCTGCTTTGGCAATAAACTTCATGATTGTTTTATTTCTCATAAACTAAGTTACCTGTATTATATAAGATATAATTCAGCTGTGCATAAAAGAAAATTAAATTCCAAAATAAATATGGATTAAACACAGTATAAATTTATTTCTGTCATACATAAATGTTTAGTGGATGGACCAGAACTGGTAAATCAGCTCCATAGGCATTAGAACCTTACCACCTGTTTTTCTACCAAAGTCAATACCTGTTTTTTTCTTGATGGTTCAATTCCATAAATGAATCCAAATTCTAGCCACTCAGAAGAGAAAAAGGAAGGAGAAGAGCTTGCTCTCTGCCATTAAGGACAGTAAATATAGGTGATAGATACCACTAGCACTTACGTCCCACTTAACAAAACTTAATTACCTACATTTACAAGAAAGCTTAGAAAATACTCACCTATCTTCAGAGATATAATTGAAGAATAATATTAAAATAGATAATGCGGGTCAATTATTTTCTGGAAAATCTCTCAATTTTTTTTAGAAATATGAAGTATATTCTTGACAAATTTTTCCAAGCATACTTTAGAATAATCATATTAAGGGTTATTTTCAAAAAAAACCTGGAGAAAAATCTCATAGATTATTTTGGGAGGAATATATATCTTAAATTTTCTACACGTAACACTGTCTACTTAAAAGTCTCAAGAGGTACAGAACATTATGAGAAAGTTGATAAAAAAGATAAAATTTCAAAAATTATTTGCATTCTTATATACCACCATAAAACAGAAACTATAACATAGACATCATTTGTATTAAGAAAAGAAAGTGTAAGACCATGAGAGATACACTGAGATTTCATAGTGTATAGTAATGTTGTGTTTTTTTTTTTTTTTTCCTGAACACTTAAATTTATATTTCTTTTTGTTTTCCTTTGGCAGGAACTTGCAGAATGTTGTCATATAGAAACAGTGGCAATAGTCATCCTCTATTATGTTTAAGGGGACATTTTCAATTTTTTATCATACATACTTAGCTAGTTTTTGGCAGCCGTTTTCACAACTTAAATGATTCATCTTCTGGTTTAAGAAGTGTTTTTATCTTAAAAGAATTTTGAAATTCTCCAATTACTTTTTTTTCTTGATTATATTGAAACAAACTACTTGGTCTATTTCTTTTCCTCTGTCAATATCAGTTATTAATAATAGATTCTCTAATATGAAATAATCTCTTTCATTACATCTGGGGAAAATCAAGTTTTGCTGTTAAAATGTGCTTTTTGTTTGCATTTTCTTATGTTTTACGTTGTTAGATTTAGGATTTTTATTGTTATTTTATTTAATGGTTTTGTACCTATTTTCATTAATGAGATTAGCCTGTGACTGAATTTCTAAATTTAGTGCCACTTTTAAAATTATATTGTGTGGGTAACAAATCTCGAAAACAGAATTGTTCATTTGATAACTTTTTCCCACTGGCTTTGATCTCTATAACATTTATTTTTAGTTTTATTGGCACAATTTCCTTTCCTGTACTTCTTTGAATCTGTTTTTCAGTTCTTAGTCTTATACCTTGAGATAGATGATTAGATCATTCATTTTCTATCTTTCCTTTCTCTTATATTATTTGAACAATGTCTACAAATTTCCTCTAGTTACCCCCTCTAGTTATTTCTCATAATTATAGCCTTTCTAATTTCCACTATAATTGCATTTATTCAATTTTATTTAGAAGCATAAGTTTAAAATGTCTAAATTATGTTTGTTTACCGATTTTTGTTAATTTATTTTTGTTAGTCTATATGACACCAATTCTTTGAAAATTGTTAAAAGTTCTTTTTGGAACTAATAGTCAATTTTTAAATGGCAAATGTAAATCAGAAAAAATGCCTATTCTCCAGCTGTTGTGACATATTTCTTGTATTTCCACTAGATCTAGTTCATTACGTGTGTTTTTCAAATTGCCTGTATAATTACTAGTTTTTTGTCAGTTTTATCAATTATTGAGAAAAGATGATAAAATTTTGCACCATAATGGCCTTTTCTTCTGTATATAATTATATAATTTTTACATTGTGTATATCATTAGTTGCATGTTTATTTGAAATATATATTTTTCTTTTATACAGTATATTACAATATATTTTTCTATTATACAGTAGTCCTTTTTGTCTTTAATTATGTTTGAATAAGTCTACTTTATGAAATAAATTTAAGGTAATTCATCTTTATATTTCTCAGTAATTGCCAAGTATAAATTTCCAGTTTTTCATTATGCCTTTCTGTGCTCTTATATTTTTTATGTATATTTTGTATATGGTTATGTATGGCATATGACAATTTAAATATATATAATTTTTCTAAGTATCTATTGATGATATATTTGGAATTATTTTTACCACATTCATTTATGCTATCTCTCCTTTTTTAAGAGTTTTTTGCCTTCTGTTTTAGTTTTATTATTTCAAATTTTCCTCTTACTCTTTTGAAAGTTTGTTGTAATTTTTCTATTGATTACCTTTTTAATTTTTTCCTCTTTGGGTGTTTTTTAGATGTTCTTTATGTTGTTGGTGATTTTAGATTTTATTATGATTTTTTTGTATCTATCTTCATATCCATCATCCCTTGCTATTCTCCCCAAACCTTAGAAACTATGTTAGACCTTCATTAAATAATATCTTAACCTCTCTTTTATATTTCCATTCTATATCCTTGTATCCTCTGTATAATCTGCTACTTAACTATCTCCTGAGTACTTTAAGTTATTGTTATTATTATTTAAATATTAGATATTTTATGATGGGATCTTTGTGCTAACTTCCCACTTGCAGTGGACCAAAAAGGCTCCCAGTCTTATCCCAGATACCAGGCAGCTATTAAAACTCAAGTCTCTAGTTTTCTGAAATCATCAAAAGTCCTCAGGCCTACTAGGCTTTCAGCATTAGCTTATCATAGTGAATTTCAGCTATCTATGGTTTATACCTTCTGGAATGTTTCCTAATTTCCTTACATATTCAGGTATATATTTTGTATGATTTTAAGTGTATTTTGTCAAGCATATTTTATGTTTTAGAGTTGGAATATTTTTCAAAATAACTTTTCACACATGTTGGTAGAACTGAAACCTACACATTTTCTCATAGGCTTCTGTGTCATGGAGTATAAATAAAAAATCTGCAGGCTAAAGAATTTTCTGTTAATTTTAAATGTATTTAATTTTTAAGAAAAGAGTGAGTTTTTTTCTATATAAAAGTATTTTACTGCCAAACTGATTATCCATCTTAGTAAATATTTTTAAAGAGTAAAAGTATCATCCCATTACTTTTAAGCTGTAAGAACTCATGTTCTTTTGTAACTTTTCTACAAAGTCATGTCAGAACAAATTTAACTTAAATAGACAGAAACTAAAATGTAATGTTTTAAGTAAAGACTATAGATAGAGTAGAAAGAAATACTATGTCATTAGATGCCAAAATCACAGAATAGAATTACTAAGTATTTGCAGAACTCTTTTTGCATAAAGCTATGTGTTCTCTAACAAAATCCTTTACTTCTACTATAAATACATTGATTTGAAGTACGCAGGTGTCAGAATAAGCCTTTCTTCACATTGCATTGTTATAAAGCTATGACTGTCTACTTGGATTTCAAAGCTTTACTTGCTGCATTAATTTATGAATGGAGGAATAGCTAGGAGGCTCACAAATGAAAATTGCTGAAGAAAAAGATATCATTCAGGCATGTAATCTGGATATTCTCGAATCCTCTTTCTCCCTTGATTTCCTCTCAACCAAGCTTGCTCCACTCCTCCAAGCCCATATATTGTCATCACATTCTTTTAATTTTATCTTAAAAATGGTTTTCTTATTTTTTCCTGTCTTTATGATCTAATTCTGTTGACCATTAGAATTATCATATACAAATGAGGAATTTCAAAGAATTTTTACTTCTTCCCAATTAGTCTCCTTTCAATGTTAATCTTATCTAATACCATAGTCTCAGTTATCTTTTCCAGTGGATAACTTCTAAGACTTTATCTTATATTTTATCATTGACTCTATTTTCAACTTCTGGTATGTACTACTAACCAGATATCTGAAGTACCTAAAAAGCCTTCCTCGTGAACTGAACTTCCTTATCTCCTGAAAACATCTTGCTTCTGAATCCCCCCTTTCTGTTTCTGACAGGATTGTTGTCCTGTTCCTCAATTTTCTATGCCCTTGCCTCTCTTTCACCCATATAACAAATCTAAAAACTGTCAAGTTTCATCAGCTTATCTTATCTCTTTACATTTACCAATCTTTTTCTTTTTAAAATTTTATAGGTTATTTTAAGCATATATTAAATATTAGATAACAATAGAGCAAATATCTATTTTTATTCTCATATGACTGGCCAGATATTGGTATTTTATTTTATTTAATTCAAATTCATTTTCATACTTCAAATTATAATTTTAAAATGTAAAGGCTTACTTATGTTTTTCTGATCTCATTCACATCCTTTCATCTTAGAAAAACCTGCTTTTCTGAGTTTGAGGTTCATTATTTATATTTATCATTTATTTGCATTATCCATAAAATAAAATAACAATGGTCTACACATTTTTAAATTTTATATAAATGACATAATATTGCATGCACCTTCCTGCCTTTTCGTATGTTATTTTTTGATGTTTATTCATGATGACACCTTTATCTTTAGTTTGTTAATTGTGGTATATTATTGTATGAATATAACATCATTTATCAATTTATATTTGAGGATATCTTTATTCCAATTTTTAAAGATTAAAAGAATATAGTAAATATTCTCATAAATGTTATAATGTACAGATATATAAAAGTTTAAATGGTATCCACTAGTAGTGGAATTACTAGTTTATAGAATATATATGTTTTTAATTTTGCTAAGCTTTTGGTAAATAGCTTTAGATAGTGGTTGAATCAGTTTTAATCCCAGTAATTAATGACGTTTCTATTGCCCCTCAATATTTCTAATATTTGTCACTAAAGTGATTTTAATTTTTGCCAGTCTAATGGAAGTGAATTACATTTCCTCTGTATTTCCCTGATTACTCATGATATCAAAACATACTTATTGGATATTTTGTTTTTCTAAATTAAGTTGCTATTCATATTCTTTCCCCACTTTTATATAAAGCTGATGTTTCTTAGTTTATATTTCTTATGGTTTTTAAATAGCTCCTTTTATATTCATCATCATCATAATTATTGTAGTTAACATTTATATAGCATACCATATGCTTTTCAATTGTTTACATTTATTAGCACAAATCCTGGACACTAATACTTTTTTGGTTATAGATGATAAACTATCTTCTTGTCTATTGCATTTTGATGCACAGAAAAATGGTTAGCATTTTTATTTTTACATTTAGTCATCTAATACTCCTGGGTTTACTTTCAGTAACATTGGGATGCACTTGTTTTTATGTAGAAACTATTTCCAGCACTAACTGTGGTTAGTCTATTATTTTTCAGCTGAATTCCAACAATCTATAATATGTTAACTTGCCATAATTGTGTGAATTTGTTTCTGGGCTCTGTACTATGTCTCATCGATCCACTTATCTAACCCAATGTAAATATACTTTATTAAAATTAGTATAACTACATAATATATCCTAGTACTGACATAATTCATCCGTCTACCTTGTTATTTTAAAATTATCTTGGTTATTTTCATTCTAATTATTCTTGATGAGTTCCTGCAAAAACCCTATTAAGACTTTTGGAATTAAATTGAGTGTCTATTAATAGATTATATGTTAGTAATACTATCATGTTTATGATATTGAGCCTTATATATATTGACATGGTTAATTTTTCATTTATTTCTATCTTTTATGTCATTGAATAAAATTTTGTCATTTTTGTTTTTAAAGATCTGCATTATCTTTAATAGATTGGAACTTCAATATTTTGTGATATTTTAAATAATAATCTTTTTCTACATAAATGTTTTTTTGAAAGTATTTTTATGATTTAATAAAGTTCCCTTCATGTGGCTTCAACCAGCCAGGACGCAGCCCAATCCCCCACAGGTCCCCACATACATCCCCTTGTTCTTCTCCTCAGCTCTTTTCTTCAGCTCTTTTTCTTGATGACAGGCTGTTATGAGAACTTTCCTTTCTCCAGAACTTTGTAGTAAGTAGACCTAGATGAACAGAGAAAGGGGAAACACGGTATCTGCTCTCAAGAGCATGTGGTTTTTAATAACTTGCAGTTTCTTGTAGGCTACCGGAATGTCTGCCTCAGTTACTTTGCTGGATATGGCCGCTAGGTGGTGGCTTCAGTTTTTGACATATAGCGGGAAGCTCACAACATGGTGACTTGCTTCTTTAAAGCCAATCAGGGAAAGGGTCTCTTCATAAGGCTGAAAGCTCAAAACTTTTCACTGATATTTATTCAGTCAAAAATAATTTGTTATTTATTCACTCTTTCAATAGATAGAGAACCTATTATACTATATGCATCTCAGTGTGGTATGTTCTGATGCTATAACTATTAATAAATCAGACATGGCCCTTTACATGCTATTATACAGAGTGAGATAAGCACATAATCATCTATGTTTCATTCTCTTTGTCATATTCTATTGGTTAGAAGCAATCAAAGTCCCACCTACACTTAAGGTGAGGGGATTATACAAGGGTATGAATACCAGGAGATAGAGATCATTGGAGACATGTACAATATGTCCTCTGATATCATCTGTTCCAAACTTATCATCTACAAACATAGTCATCAGGTTCCCTTTTTATAATTTTCTTTCTCGATATACAGAAAACCACATAGAAAAATAGAATTACAAACACATATGCATGTAAATGTTTTTTATTTACAGAAATGAAATTATACTATTTATACCATTATACAATTTTTTTCTTCTTTCTTAACACTCTATTGAGAACATTGTTGTATATCACCAATGTTTACATATCACTATATATAAATCTGTCATCTTTTTAACTGCTGTATGCAACAATAGATAATCATTATAACTGATTATTATAGTACCTAGATTACAGTTATTAATTTGCCTGATATCAAATTAGAGATAATAAGGTATGCAAAATACCAGAACAATAAGGTAAAGTAATGTGAAGATAATGCTGCATGAACCCATGGATAGGTATTTTCAAGATTGCACAGTCCACAAGTGGCTATTAAAATTTAAATTAATTCAAATTAAAACAATTGCAACTTAGTCCCTCAGTCATATTATCCATATTACAAATGTTTAATATTCATGAAATATGGCTAAGGACTACTGTATTGCATAGGGCAGATAGGAAATCCTACCTTTATCATGGAAACTTCTGTGGGACACAACTATTACTGGGGTCAATGATGAATGAAATATAGGCTTTGATTTCAAATTATTTTCTAGGACGTCATATGGCCTTTCATATGGTAAAAAGGTATTAGGTATTTTCTCCTTAATGTATAACAGACAATAAAAAAAGCAAAGTGAAATTTAAAGACATACATAGCACACAAATAAATGTTGAAAGCCTATTTAAACAAACTAAAAGAAGCAATGTAAAATTGCTTAAATCATCTAAATAAATAAAAGATCACATAATGGAAACTTGAGGATTTTTATATATTCAGATTGTTCATTTATTTGATAAAATACAACTTTAAAATAGGCTGTTCTTCTATAGAATCATTTTAGTTTCTGTTCTCTTTGAATGATATATTTTCCTTTTCTGGCTTTAGCAACAAATTATGAATTACTAAATTAAATTTAATGATTTATTCTTGAATTAACAACCTCAATATATTATTTTTTTGTATTTAGCGCAGTAAAAATCCTATTGCTTATATGTAAAATATGTGAAAAAAACAATGGTAACATCTATCCAGGGAAAATGTAATATAAATGTGAGTACACACATACATATATATAGATATATATGGGCACATTATCATATACTTATCCTCACGATGTCTAAGATTTGTATTAAACAATATGAGTTTTCAAAATATTGTATTGGCCAATTACTGCTATAGCAAATATTGAAAGTTTCTACAAAATACCTTAGTATATACAAAAAAAAAGAAAGGAGCCCATTGCCTGCCTGCCCGCTCCTGGTCAGTCTCTCCCTACACAGGTCTCCCGTGCTCTGTGTTCAGAGTGCGGAGCCCGCCTGGGCAAATCTGAGCCACATAGGAGACTGCCTTTAGTGGTTATTAGGCAGAGATATTTTACAACCCCCACATCCAGGGATTTGGGGCTAGGCCTTTGGCTCCAAAGTTTGTATCCCCGCCTTGGGGGTGGAGCCGATATAGAAATTTCCTGTTCCTGCCGCCTATCTCCACCTGTGGAATTAAAGAGACAGAAGACGGGGCTTGTGGCTGAGCCTTTGGCTCCAAAGTCTTTGTCCCTGCCTTGGGGGCAGAGCTGAGGTAGGAACTGTTCCCATTCCTGCCACTTATCTCCACCTGTGTAATTAAGGAGTCAGAAGACAGGGATTGGTGGATCCCATTGGCTGCCTGCCCGTTCCTGGTCAGTCTCTCCCTACACAGGTCTCCCGCGCTCTGTGTTCAGAGTGCGGAGCCCACCTGGGCAGAGCCGAGCCACGTAGGAAACTGCCTTTAGTGGTTATTAGGCAGAGATATTTTACGACCCCCACATCCGGGGATTTGAGGCTAGGCCTTTGGCTCCAAATTTTGTATCCCCACCTTGGGGGTGGACCCGAGATAGAAGCTGTTCCTGTACCTGCCGCTTATCTCCACCTGTGGAATTAAAGAGACAGAAGACGGGGATCGGTGGGTCTGGCTACCTGCCTGCTGGCCTTAGGACAGTCTCTCCCTGCACAGGTCTCATGCACTCGGTGTCCAGGCCCTGGAGTTTGACTGGGCAGGGCCGAGCCTCATAGGAGGCTGCCCTTGGTGGATATAAGGCAGAGAGACTTTACGACCCACACACTCTGGTGACTTGGAGCTGGGCCTTTGGCTCCAAAGTTTCTAGCCCTGCCTTGGGGGTGGAGCTGAGATAGGAACTGTTCCTGTTCCTCCCATCTATCTCCACCTGTGTAATTAAGGAGGCAGAAGACGGGAGGCCGCTGGAGCAGCCCAGAGACCAGCGGGAAGGGTAGGTGAATCGGCTGTTTCCCCTCCACTGCGTCTCGGATTGCTGGCGGGCTCCCCAACAGGTAGAGAGACCTGCAAACACCAGGCCAGCGACGGCCACCGCAAGTGAGCAACACCACCTACCGGCTCAGAAACTAAACAAGACGTGTGAATACCCAAACGAAAACCTAAAGGAAAGAAACAACAACTGAGTGACATGGGAAGAAATCAGTGAAGGAACTCCAGAAATATGAAGAAACAAACGGAAAACACACCCCCAAAGAGGAGCCACAGCCCCTTAGAAACAGACAACAACCAAAACCTGGCAACCAAAATGACAGAAGAGGAATTTCGTATGTGGATCATAAGACCACTCACTGACCTGCAAGAACAACTCAATAACCAACATAAAGAAACCACAAAAAGCCTCCAGGATATGGAAAAAAAGTTCACTAAAGAGATCAACACAGTGAAGAAAACTTTAACCGAATTCCTGGAGATGAAGAATTAACTCAGGGAAAGTCTGAAGAACAGGGTAGGTCAAACAGAAGAAAGAATCTCAGAGATTGAAGATAACACCTACCAATTAAATAAATCAGTCACAGAGATAGAGCAGAGAAACAAGAGAAAAGAGCAAAGCCTACAAGAGCTATGGGACTATGTGAAGAAACCTAACATGAGGGTCATAGGGTTACCAGAAGGGGAAGAAGAAAACACTCTAAGGTTGGACAAGCTTTTTGAAGATATAATAGAGGAAAATTTCCCAGGCCTTACTCAAAATCTCGATATACAAGTTCAAGAAGCTCAGAGGACCCCTGGGAGATTCAATGCAAACAGGAAGGCGTCACGACATGCAGTCATCAGACTGACCAAAATATCAACTAAAGAGGCCCTTCTAAGAGCTGTAAGACGAAAGAAGCAAGTAACTTACAAGGGAAAGCCAATTCGAATAACATCAGATGTCTCTAATGAGACTTTACAAGCAAGGAGAGACTGGGGCCCCAATTCAGACTCTTCTGAAACAAAACAATGCCCAGCCTAGAATCTTATTCCCTGCAAAACTAAGCTTCATATATGAAGGAGAAATAAAGACATTCCCAGACAAGCAAAGCCTTAGAGAATTCACCAAGACAAGACCAACCCTACAAGAAGTACTCAAAACAGTGTTACACACGGAACACCATAATAAAAACTCACGAATATAAAAACAACCAAAACCCAAAGATTAAAGGCCACATATTACTATGGCTCAAGAGAGAAATCAAAGCAACACCATCCAACCCAACAGAATGAACAGTAATCTACCTCACCTATCAGTTCTCTCAATAAATGTGAATGGCTTAAACTCTCCATGCAAGAGACATAGGCTGGCTGAATGGATAAGAAAATACAGGCCAAGTATATGCTGTCTTCAGGAAACACATCTAACCTGCAAGGATGCATATAGACTAAAAGTAAAAGGGTGGAGATCAGTATTCCAAGAAAGTGGAAGCCAAAAGAAGGCTGGCGTGGCAGTTCTAATTTCGGACGATTTAGTTTTTAAACCAACAAAAGTAGTGAAAGACAAAGAGGGTCATTATATAATGGTGAAGGGCACAGTTCAACAAGAAGAGATTACAATTTTAAATATATATGCACCCAACTTAGGTGCACCCAGATTCATAAAGCAAACCTTATTGGATCTAAACAAATGGATTAATAGCAACTCCATAATCATCGGAGATGTCAACACCCCACTGACGGCACAAGACAGATCCTCCAAACAGAA